>JALLBH010000397.1:0-22602 GCA_036940005.1 Skeletonema menzelii | reverse complement strand
TGCAGGGGGGTGCTGTTCAACATGACAACAACATCACGATGGTCGATGGTGCTTCTCATGAAAACCCCTCCTTCGCAACCTCTGCAGCGGCTGAGGAACAAGCAGCCGAATATGAAAGATTAAATCAAGCTCACAGGTTACAACAACAACAATATGTAGCACATGCACATGGGAGCAACAGTAACAACATGAAGAGTTCTTCAAGTGAAAGCAGCGCCGGAGAAAAGAGCCGAAAGGGAGGAGCCAATTCCTACTACATGGCACTACCCAATGCCACACAGCTGCTTGCCAAGCCTGTGCGCTGTTGTCACTGCAATATTGCATTGTATACAAACCCTCTTGCCAAACGTTTCTTTTGTCAAATTTGTGGGTGTGTTTCGTGTGTCCCCTCGCAGGGTGCTGATGCAAGCTTGGAGGAAAAGATGCAAGATGCGGAGGATCAAGATTGTGAAATGTCTTATTATTGAAGGGGGATCTCTTATTACGTAGCTAGTATGGCTGGAGGGGTCTTTTATGTATGGTAGATAAATAAATAGTACAACACCATCCACCTTTGCAGCCTCTGCCTCTCTTGCTGCACAACAAGCAGCCAAATATGAACGATTGAGCCGGACACACAGGCTGGAACAAGAACGAGAATCGTATGCACATGCCCAACGCAGCAACAGTCCGAAAAAAGTTCTACAAGTGGAAGCAGCGCTGTAGAAAAGAGCTTACCCCCAACCCTCACACCTTCCTCTATGGCACTACCCAATCGTTCCACACCACAGCTTAACCAAATCTGTGGTTTGTGGTAACTGCAATCTAAACTTGTATACAGCTCTCCCTGCAGACCAATTCTTTTGTCAAACGTTTGGAGCCATTTTTTCTCTTCTGTACCCTCTCAAGGTACTGAGAGGGTACTGAGGTAACTCATGAAAAAAAGATGTACGATGCCGTCGATCAAGATTTTCAAATGTCTTCTTATTGAAGAGAATTACGTAGAGAGCTAGAGAGGAGGGAAGAAGATATATTTTACGTAGATGAATATTTTACGTAGATGACTATATTATATAAGAAAACAGCGTTGATGAATAATTCACTATCCCCCCCCCCACACACACACACTTACTCAAGGAGCCCGGTAATAATTTGCCATTCTATCCCACACCTTTTGCAGGAACTTTTTCTTGGCACCCCTCTTGGTAATAGCACCATGTTCGGCTGCCAACAATTCCAATTCATCCAATGCCTCCTTCGTCTCAACCGGGACGTACATACAAGTCATAACATGACATGCCAAATTCTGAGAAAAACTAGAGTCATGAAGCGACTCAAAGTCCAGTGGAAAGTACATCCCCCGTTTGTATCGCTCCCCCGGATGGGCTTTGGCACAATGCTTGCAATACAGGCCCGAAAGAGTATCCCAGTTATCTGGCTTGGTCTTACGTCGATTCAATGCTGCGTCGGGGGGTCGACATGATATGAATTGGTGATATAGGACGAAGCGAAAGTCACTTACGGTGGGGAAATCGGAGGGATAGACAAACACTGCCGTTTCCTGTCGACAATTCGCAATCACCTTACGAGTGTTTGCGGATGCAACATGAGAAAACTTGGAATTCTCCAGCAGTTTATCCACCTTGGGGAAAATTAAGTCTCTCAGTCGTTTGTTTTCTGATGAGGTGGGATTTTCGGCTATACTCATGATTGCCAAGAGTTTTTCTGAGGGTTTCCCACTTGTATTTGCCGTTTTCCCAAAGAAAAGGCCCTTGGGAGTCTCAACCATACCAATCTCACAGGCTGCTTCGGCAAAGTACACCTTGAGGTACTTTGCATGGATTTTCCGATAAGATTTCAACATCATCTCCCTATATTTCGTTTTGAGTTCACCGGGAATGTGTTCACAAGCCTCGAAGTGAGTTCGTTGATAATTCCTCACGGACTCAAAGATATTGGTCGTCTTGGACGGATAAGATACCGCTTGATTGGCTCTGTTGCTTCTCTCAATGTGCTTGCAATGTACACATCTTAAGCCCACCTGTCCAATACAATGGGAATTGGCTCCACGACCACGTGCACCCGAGTCGTTATTTCCGCAGAGAAAGACTTCGATGCATGCCATACGAAGGAAGTTATAGACTGGGTCGAGGAATTCTTCATCTGACGGTACGGATAGTCGCGTAGGATGGTTGGAGATGGTTTCTGGATCAACAACATCATTGTTGTTTCCGGTGGTAGTGGTAGTCAGACCACAGTGGAGTTGTGGGTTCGAGTCGTCTTCTTTCAAGTGATGACTGTATTGAGGGCCACCTTGCATCATTTGACTTTGCACCACATCGACTTGTACCTGCTGCTGTGGCTGTTTAGTATTACCACTAGAGAAACCGAGAGAAGAAGGACCACCACCTGCCTCGTTATTTAATGGAAAAGGAGGCGCTACATTGGCGGAGAAAAGATTCACTGCTTCGACATTGGGCGTATTATTAGATGTCGTTGAAAACTGTTGCAGCATGGCGGCATAATCCGCTTGTGCCTGAAATAACAGCGCATACAATTGGATGGTCTCGGTGTTAGTGTTAGCGGTGTTCACATGTTGGAGAGACGACATGCCCTTATTAGGGTCAGGGGCGGCGAAATGATGACCATGGGTTGGCGGAAGCTGTGCCGTGTGTACTGAAGGGTAATAATTATTATTTTGCTGCACCGTGAGCGCCGGCTGCATCCCCCCCGGCCACGACGAAGCTACATTATTTTGAGAGCATAGGGAGATGTTGTTGTTGCTGCTCACATCATTTGAGAAGATAAGCCCATCATTATTATTTTTGGTGTTGCATTCGGTTTTATGCGGCACTGTAACAGCAGCGCTGACGGTGGCTGAGTCACCAACATTCTCTCCCCAGCTAAAATCCGACAAGGAGAAGCACGCCGGACTGGGGCATCCTTCATTATTATTATTAATATTAATATCATTTGAAAATGTTGGCGTCCTAGGCGGCGAAAGTGGCGGAAAACGAATTAATCCGGAAACACCCTCTTCATCATCGGAAGTAGAGAAGAAGGCGGCGGCGCACCTATTATTATTATGCTGCTCAGTCGTCATGGCGTCTTCTTCTGATACAGTATGCCGCTATTATGAAGGCTCAAATGGACTGGGTAGGCGGGGGGGCGGAAGCTAGAAGTAGTATTCAACGGGAGTACTACTTATTAGGAGTTAATTAGCATGAGGAAACGACATGGAACAAGAAGTGATGTCCCACTTCAGCTAGGCCTTGGTTTTACTGGAGACGGGTGGGGGCCCCCACCTTATCGAGGCTGATTGCTGATCAGAAATCGGGCTGAAAAATCCGATTTGGCCCGATATCGGCCCATTTTAGATCGATACCCCGTGGGAGCTAGCATGAGCCCCTAACTAGCAGCCCCCACCTTCTGCTGGTGGGGCGGGAGTGGTGGGGGATCCCCGCCAAATCGGCTAGGCCAGCCCACTATAACCGAAGGCCTAACTTCAGCCCACTTCGCACTTCCCGCGTAGCACTCCACGCGCGCACTGTGTTCCATAGGAGTCGATAAAATGACCTATCTAGCGTTCAACGGGCGGGTGTAACCGTTGTTCATACCAAACAACCCGCCGACATTGTCACCCGCGCGGGATATTTGTCGCCCGTCCAAAAAGAGGGGAAGATGGAAATAACGGGGGCTATGTGCCCCTAATCCATATTCCTACATAGTCAAACCAACGGTACTTAGCGGTTTTGACCGCTTTACATACCATACAAGCAGGTGGTTTACTTATTGTCTCTGAACACATCATACATACCTAATATTATCACATGCAGCCATCGATAAATTACACTTGGTAAAACCTGCGAACTCCAATCTATGTAGGTAGGAATATGTAGAAAAAACTGGAAAAAAAAATATTAACCTTCAAAAAGGTAAACACGGATAAAATGATTCGCCCATAATTCGCCGGTAAATTGTACATACTACCTCGACGTCTCTCAGCGTCGAAGGGCATGCATTAATAGGAGTATAAAGTCAATCAGACTAAGCCTACAACACCAAACAGCAGCAATGAGAGCGAGATCAAGATCAATATCACCANAGCAGCGGCGGCAGGCGGTGGTAAGGTCCGACCAAATATTAGCAAGATAGCAAAAAAGTGTCAGGTTACCGTCTCTTTTGTTACGAAGATCGAAAGAGAACTGTTAGCATACGATGGGAGCGTCCTTTCACCGGAAGAGATACGGGTTAACGCAATTCGCCAAAGGGGACCTGGTGCATATACTCTGACCGATTTTGATTGTTTTGTTTTGTATCAACTTTATGTTGAGCGGCCCTACAGATTAGTCCGCAGTTACAGGGACTGGCTGTTTCACTTCACCGGCACATATGTCAGTGCGGACACAATTTCTCGTTTCCTCAAAAATGGACTTCCTTTCAAAGGCAATCTAGTCAAACCAAACCTTGTTCCCTTGGATAAATTCACGACAGAAAACACAATCCGAGCGTATGAATTCTTTGAGGCATTGAGGACACTGAATCCAAATCGCGTCTTCTTTGGTGACGAGAAACATCTCAAGGGGGAAGAGTTCTGGAGTAAGAGAGTTCGCAGGGATCCCATCACGGGTGAGGTGCCTTCTATTAGGACTGGCGCCGACTTCCGTAACACCTATACAATTACAGGGCTCTGCACAATGAACCATGATAAACCAGCGCCTGTCTATTATCGAATTCGCAAAGGGACCAATGATGCAGTTGAATTCTTTAAGGTAATCAGAAAGGCAGTCGACTGTGGATACTTGGCAGAGAATGACGTGCTTGTTCTGGACAATGCTGCAATACATACGGATGCAATTGTGGAGTGGCTGTGGCACCACCACAAGATACTTGTTCTTTTCTTGCCACCTCGATCACCTGAGTGGAACCCAATTGAGCTTGTATGGCGACTGCTTGTTGCAAAGTTGGAATCATACCCAATTGATGTTGCTATGCAATTATACACCGACAACACAGTTGCAAGGGTCGCCGCAGATATTCTCAACGATGTCACCTTTGATGATATTAGGAAGTTCTTCAAGATTTGCTTTAATTTCATTTCTAGTACACTATCTGAATAAATGTAAATTTCTATGTATTAGAATCTATGAATAACTTCGCACTGGCGATACAGAGACATACCCAAGTACTTCCCCGTAGGCATCACTAACAGTTGCAATGCGTGCATTTCTGTGTAGATGTTTTATTGCCTGAGGGAATATTGTTTTCATTTCATTACGGCGTGGATGATTTACAGCCAGTGGAGCTACATACATCAAAATGTCTTTTGCCTCAACGTGTCTTGTTCCATTGTTATCATTGCATTTGATGTAATGGTATGCGGCATCCTGTGTCTGTACCTCTAGAGAAGTCTCCTCATCAACATGGGGACAAGCAATCCCAAGATTGTTGTGTTTTTCCTCCATATCATTATAGCCACGCATCATAATACGTTGCAACGTCTGCTTTGCTCGGCTTTGCGTAAGCGCTCCATCGGAGATGCTGTGTTGGTTATCGTGCGGAAGAGAGCAGAACAGATCCTCCGCATAATATCTGTATACTACTGAAATAATCCTCTTTCCTGCATCAACTTGTAGCGCCAGCTTGTCGATTTGTTTCTTCTGTGATGCTTCTCGTAATAGTGAACTCATAAATGCAAATACCATATCATCATGACTACCCTCACAATTCACTGCATCTTTGATACTCTTGCCAATAATGTTCATAATCCCTACTTCAACGCCGGTATGATTGGCTCTGGTAAAGTCGATGTTCGGGACAAGTTTCTTAGTTGTTGTGGCGTCAAATAAATCCGCAGTATATTCGATCCAAGTAAGCATATTATTCAATGCTGCCTCTGCTGTCGGCTGCAGAGTTAAATCATATAACGATGACACGAGGTATATTTCAACAATGTTGTTGAATGTATCTGTTCTCTGCTCTGAATATTGTCTCCAAAAACTACCAATACAATCATGGGAAAGATTCTCTTCTTCTCCACTCGTGACACTTCTCAAATAATCTGTGAGAACCCTCTCACACTCATTGGTCCACGGATCCATTTCGAACTCATGGAAGAGGGGAAGAAGAACTGAAACGTTATCCATACCTACAGAAGGATTTTCTCGGGGACTCCGCGGTTTCATAAATTTGAAACATTCCTCCCAAGCATGAGGATGGATATGATTCAAATTTATTTCACGGGTCATTGATTCTGACATCGGGGCTCTCAACATTGCGAGGAAGTATTGGGAGGATGATGTAAGCAATCCAGCTGCACATACATAAGTCTTCCTTTCGCCGCAATGTGCTCCAACATTCACGGATACATTCAAGTCCATTGTGAGTCAGTTAGGTAGGTATGCAATGGATTGGTTTGCGTGGTATATGTAGGAGTACCAATAGACCGGTCCAATACGGTGTGCGGTGTGCGGTGTCAAGTGTCAAGTGTGGACGCTGGAACGCTGTTGTTTCTTAAGTTAAGTGTTAAGTGTTAAGTGGGGGTTTAGGTTATTTTTGTTTCCTCACGCACAGACTGCGGGCAATTTGGCACGGGGTCAAAAAGGGGGTGAAGAGGGCGTTCTATGACCACTCAGAACAAGCAGCGGGCGGGATGTTTGTGGCGCGGGTTGTTTGGTGTTGCGGGTGTGCGTGGTGCGTGGTGCCTGGCTCGTGGCTGTAGAGCACCTACTCCTATCTACGATACTTACGACACGATGCGACGGGCCAACTTCACTCTTTGGCAATAACAGAATTTATTTTACATCTTGGTAACACTGTAGTAATAGGAATATAACAAATTCATTGCAACACACATACATATGCATAGAGGAGCTGGTTTCCCAACTATCTAGTGGGCCAATTCACGCAGGATATCATTTGTCTCGTCCTCTTGGAAGACAAGACGCGGATTATTCAACTGCTGGTTGTTCTGTACCGCAGGAGCTACAACACTACGAACGGGAGATCTCCTTTCTACTCCTTCCTCCGGCAAATCAAATGTATCAATTGTGGAGTCATCGTGGCTTTCACTTCTGCGTCTGTCATTTCTGCGACTATCACTACCACCACGGCTACGACTTCCTCCCTCATCCCTGCGGCGCTTCCCTCCCTCACCACTACGACGACGTCTTCCTCCCCCATCACTGCTGCGATGACTGTAGCTACTACTACGACGGCGACGGCTATGACTACGGCTCCTCCTGCTGCTCCAACTTCTGCTGCGGCTGCTCCCACTGCTGCTCCAACTTCTGCTGCGACGGCGCCTGCTTCCATCTCTTCCGCTCCTCTTGCTCCTCTCTTTGCGATGAGAGCTTCCATGACTGTCATCATCGAAGTTACCCAAGTTCTCAAGTCGCCAATTCCCATTCGTGGCGTTGTTGCGTTGGTTCCTCTTCACCTCTTTCATCCGTGTCTGCTGTGCCTTAGTTTTCCGTTTAGCTTTGTCGTCCTTGATGTTCGCATCGTTTTCCGCCTTTTCCGCCGCTCCCCGAATACTCTCATTAGTCCTGTGAGTTACCAGTTCCCCGGCTTCTTGAATGGCAAGTGAGTTATTTTTCGTCTTAATCTCATCTCTCAATAGAGCAATCATACTGTCTTTCGTTGACATGATGGAAAGGTGTGCCTGTTGCTGGGATTTAAGATAGGACTGTTTTTGACTCACTTCGCTTTGTAGTCGTATAATTTCAGCCTGCAAGGCGGCATTGTGTTCGGCCTGACTTTTGATGTATGCATCTTTGATCGAGATGGTGTCATAGAGCTTTTCATTGTCGGCATATAGGTCGTTGACATTTTTATTCATGGTTTTGTAGTGCTCCTCTATTTTGGGCTGCGTATTCTCGATATGATTTTTGTAGTTCACGATAATATCTTCATGGGCCTTATTCTTTTCAGCGGCGGATCTTTTACCCGTTACTGGACCCTTCAGGATAGGATTGGCACCAGAGGAAGTGGCTTTGGGGGGCATGACGCACATAGCTGGTTTCTCTCTCTTGTGAGGCACGATGGCTTTTGGTTCCGTGAGAACTTTCATGTAATCATACTGAGCAGCACCTGTCGACGCAGACTTTCCTTTGGAGGACTTTCTTGGACGTCTCTGCCTCTGCTGGATTTGTTGTTGGGGGACACAGCATAATGTTGTTGTTCTTGCTGCTGCTCTTGACGCCCGTTCTCCCCGCCAGCAAGCGAGGACGCCGGCGATACCACTTGCCCTTGCCTGCGCTGTACCACCCCCATTGCTGCTCCCAGCGGAATTTCCATCTCGAATACGGGGTTAACATGCGCAAGGAACTTGGAGTAGTTTCTCTTTTCTTCCTTCTATGCCATGCAATCATGAGTCTCACTATCTGGAATGCAGGATACTTTTACTGGTCTTATGATTATCCAACCAATGTCATGGCAAAGTACTTGAGGCATGTAGAAACTTCAATGTTCTTTGGTATTGTTGGATTCGGACTCTACACTGTCTTGGGAATCTGCAGTCTTCCCAGCGTCGCCGATGCAATGACGAGTAGGCAGTGGAAGTTCGTGTATGGAGTTGTATCATGGACCGCATTGATTTTTGGTCTATGCCACAACCTCTTTATCGGAAAGAACATCATGCAGTGGAGATTAACTACTGGCCAGATAAAGTTCATCATCAGACCGTTATGAGTTGTACCATTCCAATTGGAGTCATTGGACTGAAGATATCATTCAAGTTTTCTTATCTCCTTTCAACTTCACGGGTAAGGTGAAGATGGCCAAGGTCGATGAGGATGAAGCCTTTCACGAGGCTGAAGATCAAGGTCGGAACTTAATAGATATAGTGACAAGAATATATGTGAAGATTTTCACTCAAGTGACATCGAACAACATACTATACCTAATATCAGGCTCTCTTTCCGTCCTCCCTCCCTCCCTTTAAAAGACAAATCCATCAGCCATAGAGCTACTGAGTGCCTGCTATGGCCGCCGCCTTGCTCATGGTTGAAAGAGATGATAAAGAAGAAGAGGAGGATTATCATGCAGCGTGTATGTAGTGCTAGGAGAGGAATTGGCGGGAAACATCATTTTTCATTTTGCGACATAAAGCAAGCACCACCGAGCGACGACCAACCAGCCAGAACCACTGCAGCTAACAAGGAGACTTTCAACACCAATAATTACATAACAATATTATCTTCAGCAGCGACATCTTCTTCTTCTAAGGCTGCTAATAATGTCGGATGTACCGTAAGTCCGATGCCGACCGCCATTTCTTTCTCGATCTGATGTTGTTGCAAATACTTGAACGTTATCAAGGATGTGTTTGGACTAACATTGCCTTTGTCGCCCTAATTCTCTCTCTTTTGGAACAGGAAATACGTTTACTGCTTCCCCTTCTTCTTTGCGTTGGCTGCGCTCATCCTTAACTTCGTCGGCACAACCTGCAAGTTCTTGAGCATCTCCACAACCGACGCTACAACACCCTTCTCACTCAGCTTTGGCCTCTGGTATCATCAAACTGTCAATGTGACATCGAATGGAATCATTGCCGACTCGACATGTACTCTTTATCCGCCAGATCAGCAAGTTGACTCTGCGTGGATCGCAGCTCGTGTGTTTAATCTGATTGCAATCATTCTGGGAGCGGCCGTCCTTGTAGTTGACGGTTGTTCAGGGTGCATCTCTACCAATCCCAAAAAGAAACTGCAGGGGGGAGCTCTAGGATACTTGATAGCCGCATTTAGTTCTGGAATGAGTCTAATTCTACTCAATACCAACATTTGTTCATCCAATAAAAATTCGACATTGGGGGCGTTGACTGATATGGACTTTTCTTCCTGTGTCGTATCGACTGGTGGAAAGAGTGCCATTGCATCTTGTGTCCTTTGGGTTGCAGCCGCTGCTGGATCGGCTCTTTTGCACCCATCATCTCGTTTCTGGAAAGCTCGTGATGATAACGGGTTGGATGAACCGCTGGTCAAGGATGAAAAAGAAGCATTCATCTATGATACTGAGACTGATACTGAAACGGCAGTTTGAAGAGATGATGTGTTGCTGAGAAGATATATGATTATGCTGCTAGTAAATACAAGATTGAGTTTAATGTGAGAGAGCGGAAAAGAATTCAATAACATCAACTAATGATCAATGAGCGCTCTAACAACTATTATTCATCGAAACAGTGGTTGATGGATGTTCTGTGCTGGTGATTTTCTACCACCTCTAGAAACACTCGTCGCTACAAACACAATTGAAGTCTCTCATTCCAAGCATTTACTCTTTACACAACACTATTCTTCTTCACGCCGACTACTCTTCATATTCATACTTCTTACTATTGTGCACATTATCAGATTTGATCCTCATTAATCAACGGTTCATCCAATCCTTCCTCCTTTTCAACCACCTCACTCTTGCTTCGACTAGCCTTCAAACTGCATAGAGCTGCCGCAAACCAAAATACAGTTGCCGAAATGAAACAATTCGCTCCGGTCGACAGTTCGCATTGATCATTGAATAAAATATCGTTCATCAATTGTCCAAGGAGCACATTGCTTTTACATAGGTTGCTGTCTAAGATAAGCAGCGTCAAACCAGAAAAGAGACTAAGGAGAAGAAGGCATACTCCTACAAATACATGTGGACGACCCACTTTTTCATTGAACCCAATGCATGCAGAAAAGGCACTCAGAAAAAAGAATAGAAGACCTCCGATGCCGACAATCACATGAAAGGCACGTGCCGCCTTCCACTTCGAGTCGATAACAACGCTGTCCGCGTATCGGATGCATCCTTCGTACCACCAAACCGTTTCGCCGCTGGTTGCACGAACCCACTGACCATACCCCCACAATCCGAAATGATCTGCCATGGAGTTGTCGACAGATGTAAACTTTAAGAAATCGCACCTCCAACCGCCAATCAAAGTGAGGAGGAAGGCAGTCGTCCCGAAGACGTCTGCGCCAAATCTGAATGTTTCCCAGCTGTGAAACGAGAAAAATGAGACAGAGAAAGAGGTAGCGGAGATATAATTATTTGTTAGCACATCTATGCCGTGAGACCAAGCGATGGTCGGACCAGTTCAGACGGCGTTCAGCTCGACGTAATTATTTCTATTACGTCATTACATATTATACCACCACACGCATACTCTAAACTCACCCGAGTTTTACCATCTCTATTTGCTACTATTATATTCCGAGGAACTTGATGTTGTGTACTCCCATGTTCAAAGCTTGAATACTTGAAGTAATGTAGAGGTATGCTTTGGTAGGTGCGTGCTACACAAATCATGCTTCCGTCTTTATGTCTCCCGCCAAAAGGACAGCCATATCGTCGTCGGGGGGGATCGATTTATTGTCTACCTCTCTCTACTCTAGAGAGAGAGGGCAGTGATTGCATCCACCTTGTCCACCTTGAAATACTTATGTAGTCTCTCATTCCAAGCATTTACTCTTTACACAACACTATTCTTCTTCACGCCGACTACTCTTCATATTCATACTTCTTACTATTGTGCACATTATCAGATTTGATCCTCATTAATCAACGGTTCATCCAATCCTTCCTCCTTTTCAACCACCTCACTCTTGCTTCGACTAGCCTTCAAACTGCATAGAGCTGCCGCAAACCAAAATACAGTTGCCGAAATGAAACAATTCGCTCCGGTCGACAGTTCGCATTGATCATTGAATAAAATATCGTTCATCAATTGTCCAAGGAGCACATTGCTTTTACATAGGTTGCTGTCTAAGATAAGCAGCGTCAAACCAGAAAAGAGACTAAGGAGAAGAAGGCATACTCCTACAAATACATGTGGACGACCCACTTTTTCATTGAACCCAATGCATGCAGAAAAGGCACTCATCATGAAGAAAAGAAATCCTCCGATTAGTACAATCGCATCAAATGCACGTGCCGCCTTCCACTTCGAATCTATGACAACGTTGTCCGAGTATCCAAAGCAGCCTGCATACCACCAAACCTGCTCACCGTTGGTGGCACGAATCCACTGAGCATACCGCCACACTCCGAAATGATCTGTAAAGGACTGGTTGATAGCTGTAAACTTTAAGAAATCACATCTCATACTGCCAATCAAAGTGAGGAGGAAGGCAGTCGCTCCAAAGACGTCTGCGCCGAAGCTGAATGTTTCCCAGCTGCAAAAAAGGGAGCGCAGACATGATTATTTGTGAGCATATGCAATTACGTGGAGGCTGTAGAGACGAGGCCAAGCGATGGTCGGACAAGTTCAGGCGGCGTTCGTTCAGCTTCGTCACAATTACTATTACACCACACCCACGCATAATCGAACACTCACCCGAGTTTCACCATCTTTCTATATGCTACTTTTGAGAGGATCTAGATCCTTATTGTTAATATTCAAAGCTTTGAATGCTATCTACTGCTTGCGCTTGATTGCTACAAAGTATGATGTTTCGATGGAGTTCAACTTCTCTTATGTCTCCCGCCAAAAAAAACGATCTAGGGTACATTACATCTTATCTACGTATAACGTAGGTACAAGAGGTTCGGATTCGGATGTTAAGTGATAACCCAAAATTTCTTTTATCCCTCTTGCATCTGAACTTTAAAATTTAATTTGTGAGCATATTTTAAGAGCACCCGTATTGCATCTTTTTTCATTTTGATCTCGGGGGTAATTTCACAACAGGTGTCTTGCTCTTGCTTTATGTCCAAAAGCGAATACCTTGCTACGATACTTCTTACGATCGTGCTAACCTTACCTACGATGCAACACACCAAGACACTTCCCTTCAACTCCAAATACCCCGCCAATGATGCAACATCATCATAATAAAAACACAGCGTAACAACAGAATAGATAATAATATGGCAAACAGCAGCCTCACCCTCTCCTTCCTCTCCAGCATCTTTGCAGCAGTCGCCTTCTTCCTCTCCTGGTCATCCGCCTTCAGCTGCAACTATGTTCAATTCACAACCGTCCAAGACTCCGCTCTCAGCCTAGGCTTTGGAATGTGGTCCCACAACTGGTATGCAATCACCAAATCCCTCGGCGGATCGGTCCTCTTCCAAGCCTGCATCGGGTATGGATCCATAGCAATCGACAGCGCAATGAAATCGGCACGTGTCTTCTCCATCCTCGCCTTGGTACTTGGTGGTACATTCTTCTTTAGCAATCTAATCAGTGGATGTGTTACCCCCAATAGACGTACCAATACACGATCCGAGGGTGTGGCATACCTCCTTACATGTCTCTTCCAAGGCCTCTCACTCCTATTATTGAACAGTCCAACTGTATGCACGAACAATCAACTAATCACTCAATTACAATCAGAAGTTGAAGCAGCCAAAAATGTCGAAATTGACTTTAATGAAACATGTGCCATATCGACTGGAGCACGGTGTTGTATTGCCGCAATTGTGTTTTGGTTCTTGGCTGCTTTGACGAGTTGTCAGGCTACGTCGGCGGGTCGGAAGGAGGAGGAAGGTGAGAAGAATCTGAGGGATCCTTTGATTGATGGCGATATTCTTTAAAGATAGAGAGTAGTTGGTATTTCACGTGTGAGTTATTTAAAAGTAGAGTGCATAATATAAGAGTATTTGTTGATAAAAATGAAGGAAAGGAGATGGTGGCAAAACTGATGTGGACATGAGACGTAAGACAAATACCAACGTAGACAGTAGGTGGCATAAAACGTAATCGTCCGCATCTATCACCAACTCTATTGCTCATGATACTAGTGCCCATTTAGACCGCTCGCCCTTTGTTCTACATCATATGATAGATCATGATAGTGCAGGGCGACTTCTTTCAGAGACACAAACGACTGTATAAATATGACAATGCTAACACTCCATTCAAGAGTTGAGACGAGAGAAGATGAATGCAGTGTTCACAACATGATAAGTATTATATTTTTGCGCTGTGTCTAAAAGAACTAACAACGTGATTCCCTTTGGAAGAGTCAATTACGTGTGTTCCCCCCCAAATTGACACGAAAGAAGTTGTGCAGAAAGCTGATAATTGTTCTTGAGGATATACTTCAAATTAGTGTTTTAGACGTGACATCTCTACAGTTGTAAATTGTTACATAGTACATTTTGCGTGCTCGTAGACATCGTTCATTAACATGGTTATTTCGCCTCTCTCTCTCTTCCAACATTTTCATCCAATTTTATTCTCGCAGTTTCATTATAAATGTACGCAACAACAACCCCATAATATATCTTATTTACGAAGTAGGCGGAGGACCAACACTAGTAACATCAATATTACTCACAATCAAAGGAAAGAATGCAAAAATCAAACATCCAATGACCATGATTGGAAAAGCGATATAAAGTCCAATATCAAATGCATCCGATCGATTCTCACTGCTATTGGAGCTACCAGGAATGACCCCGCCAAGTGTCGCAGCTTTCATTTCTTCTTCGGTTGCCTCCCATGATTTCATTTTTTCTTCTAGACTGCGAGTGGTGGAGGAGGAGGAGGAGTCATCTTCGTTCGTGTTGTAAAGTGGTGTGAGATGTTTTTTACTGGTGAGGAATGATGATGATGATGTTTGTGTAGCGGAATTCAAGAGGAGAGGAGATGAGGGAAAAAAAGTGAAGGCGGTGACGACAACTGATGGTGATAGTAGAGCGGCCTGTAGTAAGGCTGTTGTAGCGAGGAGTAAACGCATCATCATGTTGTTAAAGTAGATAGAGGTGAGATTTATGATGACAGTGCAAAGTGGCGACATGAACAACATGGTTGTCACCTCCTTGTGCGTCAGCCGTAGTGATTCCGTAGATTACTGACTTTACTTATGGGGGGATTTGGAAAGTGAGCCCCCCAACCGCCAATAGCGCCAACTCCGCCCCCCAAGAACTCCAACGGGCTCTATTGATCTGTGTGACTGTATGTAGGAAGAATCTGTTGGAGTTGGAGGATTGGCATGAGGCCATGTTTTCATTGATGTATTTATGGATGGACTGGTGTCTTACTTTGGCGGACGCAGCGACATTGATGTTGGCCGTAGACGTAGAGGTAGAGGTAGTAGAGGTCGAAAATTGGACTCCACATTTGCATGTTGGGATGGAAGCAGGATCGTACAGGGTACAGGGGTAGGATGAGTTTGCGTTTGGGCGCAATGATGAAGTCTCAATTAGACCCACCAGGCGGTGTTTGGCGGCGCTGCGTGATGCGTGATGCGTGACATTTGGATGAGTGGTGGATATCTAGGAGGTAGGACGTACTATATGCGTATGGGGAGAGAGCTAGCACTCCTGCTCCTCTGGGAGGAGGTGGCGAAGGTCTTCAGAAGTCTCGCTTAGATGAGGCTGTAAAAAGGTGTCTGGGCGCATTACTCCCCTTGTGGCCTCTTCTTATTCAATCCTCAGCGAAGAAAGCTTGACAAGTACTGCACAGCCGAGATTATCCAAAGTGGAGGTTTCTCAAAATAATAATCTCTTGTGGCACAGGAGCTCAAAAGTGTGATGTACTCCGACTGCAACGCTGTTTGGTTCAGCCCTCGGCGTATGAAGACTCCAATTATTGGTTAAATGATGTCTAGGTAGCGATAATGCAACATTACCTAATTTTCTAGTGATATGATATGATACATCTAGCAATCGGTGTAAGTCTGCAGCAGACATGTTTTTCTTCACATTCATCGAAATGTGAAAGCGTAGTCCTCCTCACAAGGTACGACCATGTAAGATAGCATATGATTAGTTAGAGCAGTCCTCCTCATCCACCACAAGGACAAGGAATCAGTGGTGCAAGCTCATTTTGTTGGATTGGCCCCCTCCTGAAGGGTCCCACCCACCCACTCCGAAGAAGTGTCCTTTTACGTGAACCTGCGTCCCTCTCCCAAATCCTTTTGAGCTTGCAAGTTGCAAGCGATTCTTCCTTTCGACTGCCAAATATAGACATGAAACACGGGGATGTAAGTTGTGTAGCTTGGTCTTGTAAGTAGGAGACTCTCTTCATTAAATATCGTACTCACCTGACTCAACTTTTCGATGAAAACCTTTCATTCCCCTTGCTTGTTGACTCGGGGCTCGGGGGCATGTGATGAGAGAATGAACTTGGCACAGGTAGAAGTAGGTACTTAGGACTAAGCAATCGAATACTTTTTGGCGCGAGAGCTTCTCCAACACGTCGACCATGATCGGAACATTCGAGTGTACGGTACCTATTACTATTCTCTCTCTCTCTCTAGATGAGTGCATCAACATCAGAATGAAGCGCAATGCAGCCAGCAATGATGATACAATGCCATCTAGCAGCAGCAAATGGGAGCGTACAAATCTCCGTCTGCCAGCCGCCATCGGAAGAAATGATTCTTTAAAGTCGGCTAGTACCGGCGGCTCATCCTCGACTTCAGGCGCTTTGAAAAAAGATGCTGCATCTGCTGCTGCTGCATCTCAACAGCATGATTATTTGTATCTGCCGCCCACGTTTGACAGCTCAAGTATTGCAATAGAAGCAGATAAGCACCGTTCTTCCAGAAGTACTACTAGACGCTTACAATTACAGCATTTGACAGTAGCTCTAGATCGCTACCTTTCATCCATACCACAGCTGGCACACTCCACAAAACAATTACTCCAATCCAATAAAAATAATCTCATTGATGGTCGTCGTCAATCCAACAATAATTTGCACAAGGTAATCACAGCCACCAACTCTGGCAGAGTCATCAATGTCCTACAGGGAGAAATGGCACATTGTACTCCAAATCAGGCGGATGTACTTGTGAGTGATGATGCTACTACCTGTCATATCCTGGGATTGTGGAGTAAAACATCATGTTGTAGTAGTAGTGCTAATAACAAATTATTGGCGACAGTAGCTCATATTGATGGTCCTCGATATCAAGATTGCATTCGAGATGCTGTGGAGTTGCATTATCAATATCATTCGTCACATCACCTTTCATCGTTACCAAAGCAGCAGCAGCAGCAACAAGAACAACAAATGCAACTAAGTGATGATGACAGCAACGAAGACATGACTATACCAGTAATTGAACTGTACATTCATCTAATGGGAGGATACAATGATAACGAAGGGATCTCTCATGAAATAACTGAAGGTATATTGCGTGCCTTGTCAAATGTATCGAATGACTATGTTGCAGCACAAGAGCAAAAACAACAGCCTCGATTGCAACTGATATTGCAAACTTGTGCAGTATCATCTTCCAATGATGATGGAAGTAGATGTCCAATTGGACGAGGTCTTGCTCTCAATGTGTTATCGGGGCAAGTCTATCTGGCCGAGGTGGATGAAGAAGATGATGTTGTACTAGTAGAGTCTTCTCCTCCTTCTTCTTCTTGTTTGGAGAACGATTCGACCAATGTTGTTGCTGTTACCACATCGGCACGAGGACCAGATTGGATATTACGTCAGGCACGCTTATGGGCTTCCCTGTTGTTCAAAGATGATGACAACAGCGATAGTGACAACAACCACCACCACAAGAGAAAGTTACAAATAATCCACCATCCAACCAAAGACCACCTCACAATATCACCATTCTACTTTACCTCATCTCATCCATTTCCACATCAAATGCTACTGTTATCAAATAATGATGAGATTTTCTTACAATATACCTCGTCATCACCAGAGGTGGAGAAGGATAATTTTGTCAGGCATGTGAGGGAGACGTTTCGGTTTATGAATGAAAGTAGTTGTTTGGATGTGTTTGAGAAGAAGAAGAAGAAGAAATTGAATGATGAGACTAATGATGAGGATGAAATGAATGGTGGACGATGGGATGATGACGACTATTTACCAAGGAGATATCGTCGTGTAGGATTGAATGGATGGGCTGCATGCTGTGTGACATGAAATGAAAAGAGATACGAACGGGGATGTTTTGTGCACTCTGTTAGAGTTCGTTCACATATGCAATGATTCTAGAGAGTTACAACTATACTATGGCATCCTACCCGCAGCTGCGCTTGTAATCCGCTGTACACTCTTTGCATTACACAGGCATGGCAGCAGCAGCAGTAACAACAACATCCATACCATTTGTTGAGCTCTCTTGACTCTCCTGTCCTTGTCCGTCGTTACTAAATTCCTGCCTTTCCCTAATTGGATGGAGTACATTTGACATTGAATTGAACGACGGTGACGAGTTCTTTGACACTGAATTAAAAGTCATTGGTGAGGAACTTCTTGACTGTGAGCCGAGCTGCTGCAATTGTGGATTCATCTGGCGTGACGATACAACTTGGACTTTCTGTTGTACCTGAGCCCTCCTTATTTGGATGAATAGGGGGACAAATATGATTAAGAGCATGGACATGGATACCAAGAAGATAAGAGCAACTAGTACAAAGTATCGTGCAGGTGTGTTATCTTCTGAAATGAGAAATAGTACTGGCACACCTACGATAAGGAGTTGCAGCCAACCATAGAGCTGTGGAGGTTGATAATAGGTGAGCTTTCAAGTTAGGCAATAACATGAGGAAGCACAAGTGAGTAACTTACCGCACTGCCGACAATTTTCGTTTCACTGAATTCATCGCTGATATTCCGTGCCTTCCAAGCTTGCACCAATGCGAGGAACAATACGACTGCATTCAAAACGCCGAGTATGATCAGAAACAGATCGGAGGCATTTGACGATCCTACACACCGCGCGTAAGTGCTCCAAGGAGCTCCATCTATTTCAAACCGTGTGTACACCAAGGGATCTATCAGTGTCCAACAGATTAAAATTGAGATGTTGGCAACCAATAGGACGACCAGTGGCATAACCCTGATGAATATGAAGAGAGCAGAATGATGTGAGCGAATCAGAATTCAATGTTTATTCAAAGCAGGTATCTTGCAGGCACTTACACATCTTTTACACGGACTTGAACTCTCCTACAGCTTCTGCTTGCAGCAAAGAGCCTGTTGATTCGCCACAGCTTTGCAAACAAGGCACTGATAGCCACCTGAAGCCCAAGCAAATCAGCCACGGTAACGCCATACAAGAAACGTCACAACCTCGTTGAGAGGCAATCTCATCATCGAAACTCAATGGGATAATCGCCGATCCAAGCACTAGGACTCCACCGCTGATACAAAGCAGGAAAATGGGCTGCAAAGCCTTTACAACTTGTTGTTGTCTGTGACAGATGATAAATACTGAAAAGGATATCGATGTAATCGCAATGATTCCAAACAGCGTGAAGCCGGCGACACGAATCGGCCCAAGCTGATTCAATTGTTGGGCGGGTAGCACACGCATTGTGATGTCAAAGTCAGCATCTGACCCAATACAGCCATGATAATGTCCTCCATCTAAAACCCCAAATGCGATTGTGACATATACCGTCCCCTCTTGCAACTCAGATGATATTATACTAACGGAGAATTGTAGGCTCTCACCTGCTCGAAGGATTGTTGGGGTGTCAGAGCCAGCATACACACTTTGAGCCGAATCCAATAACAACCAGTCAGGTAATTTCTTTGGAATGATAGCCACATAAAAGTCTTCACGATTTGTCAATGTAATTGAGTCAACTCTATCTCGATCAGTTGCCTCGAATTCAATCAGCTCCTTGGAAAAGGTGACGTCAAAGTTAACGGGACAAGACATGCATGTCTGAATATCCTCCTCCCAGTACTCGCCTGGAATACAGCTGTCTTCTGATTGAATCAAACTCAAAATTTCTGTTGCAGTGGTGTCATTCACGAGGCGGCTTTGTGTGACAGTTTTGTACGGTGAATCTATCGATGAGGATGCATTCAAATAGTCAGCTACCATCTCCTGAAATAAAACGCCCTCGATAACAGTTCCAGGCTGCTCCCCTTCCACCACAAGATTGTCACTTCCTAAAAGGCTGGGAAAAGGTTTGTAGCCATCACAAAGATAACTATCGGTGGCAAACTCGTAGATTTGAAGGCGATCGATTGGCTGAAACTGGCCTGACTTTCGGTCCAAAACATCGATGGAGATGATGCGGGATGGACTGAGCTCGGTGTTGTATGTGACCTTCAACCCAGAGGATTGCAATAATCTCCCTCCATTATCAGTGTCTTCGCCTTCAAAAGTGGCCACTGACATGGAATAATTGAGTAGCTGAAAGAGGTGCACACCATTGATACGCCCCGTGCATAGATTGTTTGGAAATGGGAGAGACTCCCAGATATTATTGACGTGGACTTCTCCGGCCTTCCATCCTGGCCCTCGTACACCACCGCTAGTGATGAATGCAACGTCTGCATTGGCATACCATCGTGCAGCATCGGTGATAAGATTACCTATGGGGCACTCGCCAGATTTGCACGGTCTATAGCTGGTCAAGTCTCGGGCAAATGGCATTTCATCAGAGTAACCCACAATAGGATTGTTTCTCAATGCCTCGTCAGCTGCTCTTTTCAACGCTATAATTTCTGATCTATAGGTTTCATCCTTCATCTCATCTGGGAGGGGTGACAACGGAGCACTGACAAACTCAACATAGTCAAGCTGTAGTCCATCAATTTCATCATACGATATTTCCAGCCTGTGTTGGAAGTAAGTGCGACTATTCAACCTAGGAATTGCCACCCAAATCCCGTCGACAAGCGTCGGCTCTTCGTACTCGTGAAAGCTACCCTCCCCAGTGTCGATAATCATTGCTGGTTTGTGATGCGGAGGCAATTCTCGCATGGCTTTCAAAAAAGGTGCGAATTGGTCTCCTTTGTCAGAATGGTAAACTATCGGAAGCCAGCAGTTTCGTGAGTCTATCTCTTCCACTACCTTCGTTGTAACATTGCTGTGCGAGAAGTAATCGCTTAATAATGTATGATGACTCGATAATGGCTTGACACATCCATTTTCCTCATTTAGTTTGCGCACATAACTTAATCCTCCCATTGCCGCTTGGATATTCAGCGCTTCGGTTGACATGGGAAGTGACAATATTGCCAATCTCGTCTTTGCATCAAAATGAACAGCCTTTATATGGATGCCATGAGTTTGAGGGTGGCACCCCCACGTTGGATATAAGCAAAGGCATATCAAGAGTTTGCAGATATGAAATGTCCTGAGATGAGACTCTGGAGTCCAAATTATTCTGAAGCAGGATTGAGGGCGATGATGCAAACACGTGTAGACCCATTAGATCGTTCAAAATCAATCTATTGACTGAGAGACCCAGTGGATGCATGTGCACAAATGCACTATCCTTGTCTAGGAGCTGGATGTGAGCAAAGGGTAATGCATCACCATCATCTTGTGCCTCGATCTTGCTATGATGTCGAAGCATGGCACGAAAGGCCGCTACTCCGCCATTGCAGCTTGAATCGTCTGCATTTAAGCATTGATGAAGCAGACCTGAAAGTAGTGGCGCCCACGATGTCGCGAGCAAGACAGCTGTGGTTGTATTTATCATATTTTTTGCTTTTGTTCTTCCGAGAAGATATATATAAATAGGGAAGAGCAGCTTTTTGTGAATGCGTCCTTTCAAGATAGAGGTACCTACTTAATGTCCAAGACGCTGCTGTCCAAGACTATATTGTCCAAGAAGAGATGCTTAGTAGTATTGGTAGCCTCCTTTTGATGCGCCCTGTTAGGTAGCTGTTGGCGTCTGCTATGTTGTAGCTAATCTACTTGCGTGCGTGCCTCTGTGAGGATGGCTATGAGATTAGCGGGCACGTGGGATAGCCCGCAGGAACGACTGTTTTGTGGAGAGGTTTAAAAGGAGATTTTGGTACGATTGTGGTCATTTTAGGGGTATATTTCGTCATTTTACGGGTATTTTGAGTACCTGATTTTCCACAGTTGTGGGCCCCACGTGGGCACCACCCACAGGTGTCTACGAAAAGAGCCCAAAAGTCTGGGTCTTGAAAACCCGAACTCTGCATGCAACCTCAGATGATGAGACACTTGCGAACACTTCAACTCGGGAGTTTAAGGTTAACCTTTCATTTGATCGGTGCGTGGTCGGTTGACGCGGGTAATTACCCCTGGTAAACCCTGCGAACTCCAATCTATGTACGTGGGAATAGTTAGACTCCACCTTCAAGGGGCTGGTAAAATACGGATAAAATTGATTCGTCACCAGGTAAAGTGACTTAATGCTCCGCACGCATTCCTAAAAGTAGTAAGTAGTAGTCATCTCGCGTTGTCTCTCAGGTCAAAGGGCATGACAGAAGTAATACTTAAACAAAGTTAATCATAAATACAACAAAGCCAATAATACAAACAGCAGCAATGAGATCGAGATCAATATCACCATCTACGTCCATCAGGAGCCGCTGTTATTCAGAGAACAGCGACAGCGATGACTCCGACGACACCAGTCGATATGCCGGCTTGACCGCAGAAGAATTGAATGAAATTTGGGAGCGAAGGAATTTGGCATACTTTGATCGCCGGCAACGTAAATTGGCAGAAGAGCGGGAGCGTCAGCAGCAGGAGAATTTGAGTGGAGGTGACGGCAGATCCAGCCCTTCAAGTGATTCTGTTCAAGAGCAGGGCTCGCCGGAGTCAGAAGCGTCGTCTCCGTCTCCATCGCAGAGAGGCCAGCAACGGCAGCAGCTGACCCGACCAGAGGGCTTTGTATGTGCAGCCGATGATCCCACATGGCAGGATTTTGTGTCCCGTAACATCATGGGTGACTACGACCCAGAAAGGGCAAGAAGAGAACCCGCCT
>JALLBH010000396.1:0-43477 GCA_036940005.1 Skeletonema menzelii | reverse complement strand
GACGGTTACGGTACTCAGCTTTTTTGCTAGGTAAAAATTTGGCGGGAACCCGCGTAGCCAACCCTATTTATTTACCCTTGGTTCTGGGTTCCTACGCGGATTTCAGAATGGCGGGAAGCTGAAATCGGCTTTAAAATCCGCGTGTTTTTATGGAGTACGATAGCGTATCGGAGATAGGTCGTAAAAGTTAATAGTTAGGATTGCATGTGGTATTGTACTTCCTACTATTGTCGGTGGTTACGTTTTATTGTTTTGGTTTGAGTAAGCTATTCAGATCTGAGTGTTATCGTCACTTTTCTACGATACTTCTTTGCACTCTGTAAATATTATTTCGCAACAATAACCTGAACCGCATCGCAAGCTGAAAAAAATCTGCGACAATCTACGCTTTTTGAATAAAAACTTGACAATGATACCACCGCGGCTATTTTTGTTTCTATCTTCGATACTAAGCGCTATGTTTGGAGTGTCAGCATGGTCGTCGTCACATCTAATGGGCAGATCTTTTGTTGGCCAATCCTTCTTCAATTATGTTCCTCGTTCATCTTCGTTTCTTGCCAACAAATCAGACGACACTGATTTAGTTAAAGACAATACCGAAAAAGAATCTAGTGCAGCTTACGGCGTCAGTTTTATCGGCGGCGACCCTTGCGGTTCAAAGTATAACGACGATCCATTTGATGCAACGAAGGAAGAAGCGTTCAAGCCAGGATTTCCGGATGACATGAAAGCTAGAATTGAAGCTTTGGCTGCCAAAAAGCTTCAGGAACAGAAGAATGATTGATGTATCTACTACGTGTGATGGCTATTTGGATTGTTTTCGATATCTAGTGCAGCCTCGAGGGAAGACTACTGGATTCTTACCGCTTATGATATGCTTTTGCATGCATGCCATATATTAGCTTTGCAGTGATCTGTGGACGGTTCATTCTGTCACTTCTAATGAAAGTAATTTAACATGAGCTAAGTTTACGACGATGGCACGAGCTTCTATCTTCTATCTAGCTCCTGTTTAGTTAAGCATTGTACATCAATTAGCTGGTACTACACGTACATCTTTCTCACTTATTATTTCCGACGTCGCAGCTACCGGGCAGGTGTTGTATTATACAATCATTCACATTCCCACTCAGGCTTTCCTTTGAAAGATTCTCCCTGGATACAATTCTCTACTCCTTCAACAATTTCATCAACCTCTCTCATGTTCTCTGGATCCACCCCATTGAACCAGGCATACTACGATACCATCAACCCAACATAGAGTTACAGAAACATGTGAGATGTGAAGCAAATAAAGACATTATATTCATGTAACAAAGCATGCAATAAACTCACATCCTCCGGTTCTGAAGTGCAGACAACATGAGGCTTCTCGCCTTCATTGATAATCTCTTCATCATTCACGATGAAGCAAGTAACATCATCTGTATCTTCGGCTTCTGTTGTAGCATTCTCAGTAGATTGTTCAAGTGAAACTTTTGTCCGAAGAACATTGTATGCAGCTGTTGATATCTGGACTACCGACGGCGATGAGGAGAAAGCAGCCACATGCTGTGGTCCTGCCACTACCAAGGCGGTAAGCGCGAAGAATAGAATTCGTTGCATCGTTTGTTTTCTATATTGCAAAATATTATGGTACATAAAACCAAAGATATTTTAGGAGTATTAGTATTGATTGCCGAGGAACGACGCACACAACGAAGAACATTGTGCAGCTGTGCCTATCTATTGTATCCTCTCGAAGAAAAAAGGCATCAAAAGACAAGCAGGCAGGCGCTGCAGGCGGGCACATCATAAGTATGTAGGTAGGTACTTTCCTACCTAGGTACCTACTTATTGTACCTCTAAGTAGGTAGATACCTACATAAAATGTGGAGTTGCAATTTCTCAAAAGATGGAAAACCTTTCTCAAATAAAAGAAATGTTTGTGGTGGTTCTCCTTCTATGTATCGACCATCGAAAGGAAAGCAAACTGCCACAATTCATATTCACAGATTGTAGCCAATAACTTAGTGGAGAAGTAATAGAAGGAGTAAGCTGTACACACATCAACTCTTCTCAACGCCAATCTATTATGGAAGCAAAGAGTAGAAGCAGCAGTAGTGTCGGTGGCGGCGTTGCGGTCGCTCAAAAAGAAGTGAAAGCATGTGGCTTCGGCAGGACCAGCATCCGGAAAAATCAATTTCCAACGCAGCAGCCCATGATTCCACCACATTACTTTCCGCCTCACCAATACCCACCAGGGCACTTCCCAGGCTATCCAATGTATCATCCTGCTCCAATGATGCCATACCCACAAATTTTCAGCTATCATCAATATCCTCCTCATATGATGCGTCCGCCACATAATGTGATGCCCCAAGCCTTCGCCAAGCCCGCTCCACAAGCGACATCTTCTACAAAGGGCGCGCCAATCAAAGTGGAGGCAAAAGATGGCGATAGCTCTGCACGGGCAAATAAGACGTTGGACCAGACGATTAGCTTACCTAGTTATGCTGTATGTTTTACACCAACAGTGTCGACAGAGACTTCAGTAAGTGGTAGCCTGAGCGACACCAAGCCAGTGCTTGTGAAAAAGAAAACGGAGACGACGACCAACTCCCAGGTCTCTTTGCAGGGATCCACCTCAGATGAAAGTGAACCCGATACTGCTGTGTCGAAGCAGCCTTCCAAAAACTGGGGAAATGACCTCGCCGCAAATGATGGGCATGTTCGGAACGAGAAACAACACATCACCGTCAATCAACAAGAAGTCAGTCCCCCCCTCACATCACAAAAGAAATTAGAAAATCTTCCGAGCTCACCGCCTTCGGAGAAAGAAGATATTGTTCAAAGGACACAGAAGGAAATGGAAGCACACCCACAGGAAGACGACAGTACAACCACAACCAGCTCCATTTATGCTATAGACGAAAAGGAGGAGAAGAGTGAAGTGCAACTAGATGATATTGACGAATTTAATGCGACTCAACGTGCTGATACGAACAGACAAGTTCTAGAAGGTGTTGAGTCACTTCTCCTCTTGTCTCGGGTAGCAGAGAGTAGAAGGCCTTCTGAAAACGATTCGGATATGGTTTCGATTCCCAAGCAACCATCTGGACAGAGCAAGCCTTTGAAGAAGAGAAAGCTGCAGCTACCTATGCGCGCCGATAGAAAGGAAGAAGGGCCATTACCAAAGAGAATGCCTGCATCTCCACAAAGAACCCCAGCATTCTTTCACTTTCTTCTTCACAACAGGGAGTCTATCGAACAGGCCATCTTCTCAGATGGAGACACAAGCTACGGCTTAGAGAGGAGCGAACAGGTTGCCAAAGAGGGTGCTATGTGGTGGTTGGCATCGACTGAAGATGAAAAGCAGCGTTGGGCTGAAGTATCGACGCAGAAGTATCTAGGTCATCTCTCATAAACACTTTTTTTAGATTTTTATTCACCACAACAGTGTCTACACAAAGCTCAACTCAGGCGCCGATCTATCTCATCATGATATTCGCGATACGGCGACAGGATCAATTTACTGTTTCTGTGCAGCCTCCATCTCTTCTTGTGTCTTAATGTTGTACTTTGTTTTCCAGGCAAAAGTCTCCTTTCTTTTTTCTTCTAATTTCTTTTCAATATGCTTTGTAAGAGTATCGAGCTGACAATGATGAAAATGTTTTGTTTGTTAGTGCAACGGATATGGTACATGCAAAGCGAACATAATAATTCAGGGCATTTCCTTACGTTTACTCGATTCTCCTTGACTGATGGCAATACTTCTCTAACGGTACGTTCGACCTACGCGACGAAAGCAGAAGAACACGCTATTAGTTACCTTTATTTTTGCACACGCAATATTATATAGTCACAAATAAAATGCGAGAAGATGATTCAAAAGATACTTACCAGCACCCCTCCAACAAGACGAAACGCACGACGATCTGGATCCAGCGGCTCCAATGTCTCCTCCACCAAGCTAAGAAAATGGTGATGGATGACAATGAAAGATTGTGAGTAAGAAAGTAGCGACAAAGAATAGAATTCAACATCCCACCAAGACATTTCAACATGCGCATAAGGCAACATTTATTACCGAACGTACCGGTGTTCATTTCTCTCCATTTCAGCCTTTGTCAATTGTTGAATCAAACTTTGCATTTCAGAAGTCATCTGACGGTAAGTTGATATAATTTCTTGCTGAGTAATGGGGGGTTCTGTGGATGCCATTTTTGAATTAATTTGTTGGACCGATATACTAGTGGTAACAGGATTGACTCTCCCTATGCTCTTGCTTCTACTTATTGGTGTTGCGGCAATGGCAATGTGGTTGGATCGATGATCGAATGAGTCGATGGTGTCGATAGTATCGATGGTGTGCCCCGCCAAAATCACTTTTTTGCACTTGGCTAATAAATCTTCACCGCTAGATACTAGCCTCCCACCTCCCACCTCCCACCTCACACGTCGCGCTGCCACACGCCACACAATAAACGCATTGCCCTACCAAACACCATGTCCACTCCAGAAAAGCAAGCACCAGCAAAGGCAGACAATGACGCCAACGAAGCAGCAGGTGCTGCTGGCGACGATAACCACGAAGAGGCGGCTGAGATCCTCACCGATCTCGTCCAGAACCAAATGTCCCTAAGTTCAAACGTGGCAGAGGCACAAACCGCAGCACTCCAACAGCTGCTACAGCAGGGAGGCGCGTCTGCTTCGAAGCAACAAAACCTGCAGGCTCTGATAGAAGCTGCCATGAAGGGAGATGTAGCGGTGCAACAGCAGCTGACTGGTGAGAAGAAGCAGCACGCTTTTTGGGATACACAGGTAAGTTTGTGCAAATAATGTGGACATGTATTACTCGAACAAGATGCAATTCTTCTCAAAGCCGCTCAACATTTCAATATTTCTATGTGACGACAATACGAAATGCATTATCGCCATATTGATCTTCACTGCACGCAATATACAGCCAATGCTAAACTCGGATTCGGATGACAAACAGGACAAAAGCAAAAAAGCAATCGGCAACAATGCCACCTCTCAACCTGATCCAAATTGGCACAAACCCATTGTTCCCGACAAAGAAAAGGAAGATTTACGCCAAGAACCATACAACATGCCAAAAGGATTTGAATGGTGCGAGGTTGACATTACCGATGAAGAGCAACGCACTGAAATTTATGATCTACTGTACCAAAATTATGTGGAGGATGACGATGGAACTTTCAGGTTCGATTATTCGCGTGATTTCTTAACTTGGGCACTTACACCCCCCGGCTACTTGAAACAATTTCATTTGGGGGTGCGGTCGAGTAAATCAAATCGTCTCATGGCACTAATTACTGCAGTTCCAGCCAAAGTTCGCGTCTACAGGGAGGAGAAGGATATGGCGGAAGTGAACTTTTTGTGTGTTCATAGGAAACTTCGCTCGAAGCGTTTGGCTCCAGTCCTCATTAAGGAAATCACGCGTCGGGTCAATCACACTGGAGTATTCCAGGCTGTGTACACGGCAGGAGTGAAGCTTCCGGGAAGTGTCGCTAGCTGTCGTTATTACCATCGCACGTTGGATGCACGAAAGTTGATCGAGGTTGGATTTACCCGCCTTGCTCCTAGGATGACCATGGCACGTTTGCAAAAGTTGAACAAGCTACCGGCGGCGCCTATCACGAAGGGGTTGCGAGCCATGACGCCCGATGATGTTCCAGCTGCTCATAAATTGGTGGTCAAATACCTGGAAAAGTTTCAGTTGGCTGTGGTGTTTAGTGAGGACGAGTTTGCACATTGGCTGTTGCCACGTCGGGGAGTTGTTAGCTCCTTCGTAAGAGAGGATGCCGATGGAGTTATTACCGACTTTTGCAGTTATTACCATTTGAACTCTTCTGTGGCTAGAAACCCAAAGCACAACACTCTGAATGCAGCTTATTCGTTTTACAATGTTGCCAAGACTGTTTCTTTAACGGATTTGATGAAGGATTGCCTCATCTTGGCCAAAAACGAAGGAACGGATGTATTCAATGCTTTGAATCTGATGGAAAACAGCACATTTTTGGAGGAACTAAGATTTGGAATGGGTGATGGAAATCTTCAATACTACGTTTACAACTGGTTTTGTCCTACAATGCAGCACAATGACGTGGGTCTAGTGCTATTGTAAATAAAATGATTTAGAGTGAATTTAACGAGTACGAATAACTTGGCTTAAATTTGCCAACGAATACAATCAGCGTGCTATTACGAACAGAACTTTGCAACTCAATCAAGAAGCTCAATCACGCTGCCAACACTGCAATCGTCTTCGATGAGATCAATTACATCATTATCATTTGCTTTTTTCGCACCGACTTGATTGCTTTTGCCTTGGCATACTGCTGGCTCTTCTGGCTTCTCGACACTAGCAACTGAATCATCATCAGATGACTCCAACACGTCTTTATAATCATCATGCCAAATACTTCTACCTCTGGGATTCGTGGTCGAACTGGCGTCGCTCTTCGGTCGAGCATCATCGCCTGCCGGTGAAATATCTTCTGCATCGCTTTTGGTGTTTTGTTTACTTCTTGGTGTCGGCACGGCAACAACCTGTCCTTCAATATCATCTTCCGAGAATTCAAGCATATAAGTGAAGTCTGTATTAGTAGGCTTTGTTGCGCTTTGAACTGCACAAGGCTGCCTATTGCGTACACTCTCACCTTTTTTATCGCTAGTTTTGGCTGCCGGCTTTCGGTCGTCGAGCAAGGCTGCAACCAAGGAAGAGTTTCTGGCTTCATGCAATGGATTCGCCGGAATATATCCGTTCTCACAGATACTACTCTCCTTTGGAGTTGACTGCGATGGCTTCAAATTGGATGGCTTGCGTTGAATATACAGTTTTTCACTAACTTTCTGCCGTTTCTTATAAGTTGTCTTCTTCGTTGTGTCACGCTTCTTGCCTTGCGACTCCTCCACAGTTGTCTTTGAATTCGCTCGAGCACTGGCAGAACCATTGCTACTTCTCGCCGAAGAAGCAGTTGCACCTCCATTCGAAGCGCCACTTAAACTCGCCGCAGAAGAGCCACTTCTGCTCGAAGCGGTAGATGCACTCCTATTCACTGTTGGGCGCCTGCCATTCGATGTTGCACCGCCACTCTGATCATTTCCAGGGCCAGAACCAGCATCGGGAGGAGGAGGCGGTGGTGGTTGGGCGCCGGCATAGTCTTCCTGCCTTCTCGCTGATGACCTAGTCCAGTATGTTGCTACATCTTCTTCTTTTGATTTAATATCGTCATGCTTTTCCGCAGGGCTCACAAATGACTTATCCCAATTCAGATTCGGATCTCTGATAACCTTCATTGCCTTTTTGTCACCAATGCCAGGTTGATTCCTAAGCTCAAGATATTTTTGGAACGTAGGGTCATTCATTTTTTCCTTAATATGATCAGCGAATTGCTGCATAGTCTTCATTCCAGCAAACTCTTTGGGATCAAACGATTTCAGCAAGAGTTCCATCTGGTGGATCAAGAATTGGATGGTCACATCACTCCTTCTTGTGCACACCAACTCCACGCCTTTGTAACGACCATGCTGGACAAGAAGTCGCGTTGTTTTGATTCGTAATCGTCTCTTTCTCTTTTCATCCTGACTAGCGGGTCCACCCCCTTCCGTCCTCCAGTGAAAATTATCTTCATCTCCCTCAACCAAGAATATTTTCCTCTCGATACCACAATTAACGAATTTGTGCATTTGCGCCTCAAAAAATTTCAGTGGCTTGAAATCTTTGCTGTCGCCGATGATACAAGAGGCTAGATCACCTACGTCTTTCCGCTCAATAATGAGCTCAAATAAACGCTCGTCGACAACCTGGCCAGTAGACTTTGATATCTTCCGAGCAACAAACATATAATCGGCTGCTTTGAGTGATAAGATCTCACAAGATTTCCCAATGATACCGTGTTTATCAGTAAAGTAATTATTAACTCGAAGCTCCGTCTTTTTCAGGAAGTTGGTATCCTGATTTCTACATCCAAATTCACGATGATCCATGAGCAGTATGACTCTATACTCGTGGTCATTGTCGCCATTTATGTTGGTTGCTGCAGCTCCTTCTGGGAAAGAAAAGTTGCTATTATTTTTTGAGATTGATCCCTCGTCGTCACTGTCATCGATGCTGATCACCTCCATTGTCGTTGTAACGATGATTATTTTAGTATTTGCAAGAGTTTGCAATGATCGATGCACAGAAGTCAGAAGTGCACAGCGGGCAATGCGGGAGTCGAGCAGGCAGGGAGTGATTCCCCATAATCATGCTTCCCACCAAATCTGCCCTTCAAATTTTATCTCTGCTGCACTACGCGAAACGCCATAAAAGCTTTCATCCTTAGATGTCATTCTTTTATCGGGGTATGAACTTTAAAGAGACTGCTGGCCTGCTATGTAGCTTTTTTGCGTTGCTTTTATTATGGCCACATAATCTCCTCTGTGTTCATGTGCAGCACGGTGTCAGTGATACCAAAGAGAAGATTATTATCTTCTGGAAGACGCAACAAATAATGACGAGTGATACTACCAAAGCCAAGGAGGGGATACTGCGATCAACGCCGCGTTATTCCACAAATAATAACACAAACGCCACGACTTCGAGTTCTAACGATGGCCCAGCCAACAGTAACAGTAGCGTTGTAGTCCGCTCATTGGCAGATCTAGTACGATCCTCTGCAGAATTGAGTGCTGAGGCTGCAGGGATTACAAATGCAGATGTTGGAAGAGTTGTATCGCATCATGGAGTTTCTTCAAATAATGCTCCTGACAATGCTGCAGCAGTGAACAATAACATCATACGCGAAAAAACCATCACGGAGGGAATGCCTTTGTTGCAAATATCTGAATCAGGTGCTCCCTATCTCAAGGTTGAGGGTGCAGCTAATGTATCTTCTAGCAATGGACCTGCCGTTGTGGACGCTAATGGGGATATTGCTTTCGGGATAGTTGGCGACGATGGAGAGCACGTTAGATTTTGTGAACACGACATTGATGGCGACGGTAAAGAAAATGATGAAACTATCAGCAGCAGAGAGAGGATCCAGAATAGGATCTATATGAATGATACAGATATGTTTGACCAAGAGGAGCCTGCGGATAAATGTAATATTTCTGACTCGGAAAGCGATGCAACTGACGATGATGCAATCTTAGCAGAATTGGGCTTGTCTGATGATTTGATTTCATCCGAACATGATGCCGATTATGAAACAGAGATTCCGAAGCAGTCTGGTAATCCCGAAGAAATGAGGGCATTTCTAATCATTTGGCAAACCTTATCTCGATGGGTTACTCCTGCAACACTCGAGTTGCTACAAGGTCAATGCGTTGACGATAAGTCTGCAACAGAATCGCAGTCCACTGCTGCAGAAGAATCGCCTAATGATGAAGCATCTGAGAGAAGAAGTGTTGAAATTGGTGCATCTCGTCGATCCGGCATTATGAGTATGATACGAATGTACATCGCACGTTCAATGGCGGAGCTGAAAAGAATGCCACAACAGACTCAACAACATATCAAAGATACATTAAATGACTCAAGAAAGATCGAGCAGCGCCTAGCAGATCTCGTCCGAACTTTTGACATCAATGGCCCTGTTGCAAATTTCAACACAAAGCAGTGGAAAGTGATGACAACTGTCTTGATTGTTATCTCCTTTCCATCGTTGGCAAATGACTCGGCCACTTTACCAGCTTCGGTGCAATCATTGGGCATGACAACAGCTGAATATCATTACCTAACTCGATCGGCGATAACTAGTTTGAGTAACACCCTATAATAATCAGAAGTATGCTTTGATATTAATAGTTTGCATTTACATCGATTGCGTTGCCCGAATGTCACCAATGAACACCTTAACAAACTCATCGTAACGGACCTTCCCGTCATTCGACAAGTCCAATGTGTGCATCATCGCATCAACTTCGCCGTCGGTATAATCTTTATCCATACTGCGCATTATATGAGCAATATCTTTCTTCTGCAGAAACCCTCGCTTGTTAATATCGACAGCATTGAACGCTTTGCGTGGATCATCGTATGGAAATTCATGCCCAAGACGTAACACAACCGCCTTCTTAAAGTCACGACGATTCATCATATCAGTCAAGGATTCCTTGACATGCGGTGCTGCATCCATGAGTTGACGGAAGTCACGACCAAACATGCGAAGGGCAACACATTCGTCTGTGATGCATGTTGCTGTCGTGTTACGATTTCGTCCTGTCAGCAAACTATGCTCGCCGCAAAAATTTCCTTCGGTGGCCTTTATGACTTGGTGCCCTTTTGTTGATATGTCGACTACACCATTTTCTACAATAAATAGAGAGTCACCGGGATCACCTTCTTTGTACAGTGTTTCTCCACGTTTGAAAGTCTCACTCTTCATTCCGCTTTGAAGCTTCAATAGTGCCTTGGCTCGATTACGTCTACGAATTTTGTCCTTCTCGCGAAGAGAGAGGACCAAGCCGGAGGAAGCCGCAAGATACTTCTCAAAGTAATCTCGGTTAATTTCGATCACATGGACAGGCGTTTTGCATTTAATGGTGCAACTTCGGATCTTTAATGGATGCAACATTGCACCCTCCCCAAAGAAGTCACCTTGATGGCGATCGTTGGTGACACCATCCTCAGTGATAACTTGCACCGTGCCACTGTTGATAAAATACATGTGGTTGCCCTCTGTCCCTTGCTTGTACACGATATGACCACGAGGAAAGTACTTCTGTTTCATGTTCTCAGCAAGGAGATTGCTGTACTCTGTGAAACCAAGCTTCGCATCCCCATCACTATCGACATCACTATCATCATCGTCATCATGGCTCACCAATACTTCACTCGCTAGCACTCCTCTATTGAGAGGGATGAGCTTTTTCGTGAAAAATTCATTATCATCGAATTCTTTGAATGATCGTTCAATCAGACTAGTCCTTCGTCTTGTTTCGCCGCCTATTGCTTCATCAGCCCAACCAACTGCATCGGCGAAGAATTGAGTCTGAAGCTTTGTCTTAAATTTCTTGAATTTGTTCAATCTCTTATCAGAGCCAATAATAACATTTGTACTCGCCGCTTCACCCGTCACCCAGGGATGATGCAGCATTTCAAATGCAGACAATCTCTCTTTTGGATTTCGCTCCATCAGACGCATTATCAAATCACGAGCAGAAGGAGACAAGTGACGTGTGTAAGGGTGTTTGGGTCCGAGTGGAAGCGGTGCGTTACCATCTCTAACTTCTTTTTCAATCTCCTCATCCGTTGCATTCCCCTGCACATCAAATGGATGGACACCTGTCAGCATAATGTAAACGATAACACCAAGCGCCCACATATCTGCAGGAGGTAGCGGTGGAATATCGCGATTTTCAAATGCTTCTGGTGATGAGTATGCAGGAGTGAATCCCCCTAATCCAGCATTCTTAGCTTTCGTTTTCCCATTCCGTCTAGAGCTCCTTAAGTCATCAAGATCAATATCATCGTCATCATCATCTTCCCCTTCCACTTCGGCACATCCAAAGTCTACAATTTGAACTACTCCATGCGTCCTCTCGTCACTGCTTAACATTAAATTTTCTGGCTTGATATCATTGTGTACCACACCGATACCATGGAGAAAGTCCAGAGCGGACGCCACCTCTCTCACTAGCCTGGCTGCATCTGCTTCACTATATGCACCATGATTTACAAGGTGATCAAACATCTCTCCGCCCTCCACAAGATCTAATATGAGGTAGTAATAGCCACCTTCATCAAAATGCTCTCGCAGTGCACAGATATGAGGATGCCCTCCCCACTTTTGTATCCTAAGAAGTGCTTCCATCTCCCGTTGAAAATCTTCATGACTTGCCAACTTCTTCGGGATACGCTTGATTGCCACTCTCTCCCCTGACGATTTGTGCGTACCGAGCAAAACATGACCGAATGCCCCTTCACCGATGGGTTCCTGCTTCCAGTCGATGTCGTAGAGGGATGAAAGAGTACGATTCTGAGTTGCTTTGGATGACATGATCCTCATTGTTCGTGACCTCTTGATGTTGAAGCGACGGCGATGATGATCTTCATCATTCTTTGCTTCTTCACAATTGCACATGTTCATAGCAAAGTTTGAGGCATTCGGCTGCAGCGGCAGTTGCAACCAAGACATCAAACTGCTCCGCGCGATGTGTTTTTGTTGGATCTCCTTCGCTTCATTGTCATCTTTATCAAACCCGCTGTTATTAAACTGCGATGCAACTACAGCAACTGCACCGATATTTCGAGTATTTGCTACAAGTTTTCTTAGCGTAGACATGCTGGGGATACTTTATTCAGGCGAGGTAGTGTATCTCTCTAAAGTCTAGAGAGAGAGAGCTATCGTAAGTTCGGTGAGGTGATGCTGGAGGAGGAGGGAGGAGGGGATGGCATGAGCGGATTGAATAGAAGGAGGAAGAGAGAAGCTTGAGAGAGATCAGACAGACTCCCATGGGAATCAGGCAAAATCCACTCTTCTCATGATCCCACCCATGCCATGTTGTCGTCTCAATCTCGGCATCGCTACGAGGTAATACTTAGTAAATGAAAGTGCTTCACTGCATTGCTATCATATCAGTTGCAATTTGTTACTTTTTGAAGTACATTATTACACCTCATTACTATAATTCTTCTTCAATAATATCAAAAACTTCATCTTCTTCGTATTCTTCTTCTATAAATTCTTCTTCGCTATCACCTTCATCTTCTTCGTATTCTTCTTCAATAAATTCTTCTTCACTATCGACTTCAGCTTCGTCAACCACATAACATCTCTCGATGTAATCGAGCAGTGGAAATGCATTGGGCAGATAAGACGAATATCCATCTTCATCATAGATCCTACCTAACTCAGGTCCCTTTCCCCATGGATTTATGTCTCCATACCCAGAGTAAATCTTCGTCAAAGCACTCTCTTCTATATTGCCTTCAAGAAACCCAAATGGGGTCTCCCAACTATTCTCGCCAAAGTAATCCAGCTGCTCTTGATCAACTCCTGGCATCACTATGAATATTTCCGTAGTCCTACTATCAACACCACTACCAGCGTAAGAAAGAAAGCCAGGCTGAAACGGGATGTCACGATGACGATCGTCAAATATAGGAAGCTTGCCCCAATGATTTCTTATTGTTGGATCCACTGCAATCCCAAACTGAGTCAAAAACCCAGGCACTACACGATTCAATGCAACACCATCATAATAACCAGATCGAACTAATTCTAAGAACCTGCTTGCTCCTTTTGGAGACCAATATGGTTTCACAATTATATTGAATGTATCTGAAGACTTTCTAGAATTTGTGGTCACCTCGCATTTCACGCGTACATCCTCTATGCTGCCCAATAAAACAGCAAAATCTCTCGGTAGAACGTAATGCCGCTCCCCAGCTGATTCGATATCGTAGCTGAATTCTATTTTGAAGACACAGACTATTAGAAAAATTATTCAGGTTGATTGCAAAGCACGAAGTTAATATCATTCTTACCATGCCCGTCATATGTATCTACACGAAGAAAACCTCCTCTTGGATTAATTGTACCTTCCAACTTGCGATCTCCGGTTTCATGATTCTCCCAGTAAAGATCTATTTGTGTGTTGGGTAGCTCGTTTCCAAACGTGACTTCTCTCAGCAGTTGCTCATTGTTCTTGGACTGCAAAGCATAGTAGCGATTGTGAAGACGAATACTACATTACAAAGAAGAATGACTCTGACCTGCATATTATAAGGCCTACAATTAGCTATGATGCATTGTCAGCTATGATACTGAGGAGAATCCTCTTCCACATTCACATGCCACAGGAGATAAGTAAGTACTAAGAACAAACAGAAAGATACTCCAGCGGTGTCGACACAGGGCAAGTTGAAATTTGAATTTTGAAAGCAGCTGCAGACCCAGAAAGTGCGGACTCCCCCTTGTCCAAGAAGACCAACAAGTGCGGAATCCCCCTTGTCGGACTTCCCCCCCCCCAGCAGCCAGCAGTGAACAGTGAAAGTACTTAGAAGTACATACATATTGATTACGTGCTCTCCTGTTATTTAAGCTGGATTGGCAGGAGTGTACTTATTATTTATGGAGAACGCATAGAGGTAAGGTAGCGCGCCGGGAAGAAGACGCAGATATCATGGCGAACATGAATCATTGCGATGGCAAAATATTATACATAACGTGAGTCTAATCTGAACTACCTTGGATTTTGAATTGCAGCGGAGCTGTTAACACAACATGGTAGGTACCGCTTCAAAATTCAAAACCCAAACAAGCCTCCTGACCTTTTACCGACTCTTGCGTTGCAGTAAACTTCCACTTCAACAACAGAGAACTCTCCAGCCACTGGCCACCCACGAACATAGTCAAAACATCCTCCAACACTCGACTTGCCCTTCCTCAAGCTCCCAGATACAGACGAAACGTTTTCAACACTTGGACCAGTAAATCCTCCCATGACTGCAGCTTTTGGAGGTCCTAAGCATAAATCTGCCGCTCCAAAAGTTGGGCCTGCCGATGCAATATCGTAGATTGCTGTATTCCCGCCTGCTAATATCGGAAGTTTCACTCCCTTTCCATTCTTCTCAAACCAGAGGAACGCATTATTGCTATTTCCATAATCATCAGTTGACGACCAACCAAGGGGATTGAAGCCTCCGAATCGTTTGCCTGATTTTGTGAGTGCTACTACAATTGCACTTCCTTTTGTATCTACACAATTATGAAAATCAATCGCCGACCACCCATCTTTTGTTGCCTTATACACACGTTCTAGCTGTACATCATTCCGTGTAGGATCTATCGATGTCCCAATCAGCAAATCCGTCGGCGGTTCAATGGAACTTGGTGCAATACCAGTTATTCCAGAGAAGACATCTTGTAGTGGCGATGCTTGTAGAGATGTTGCATGTAAGAACTTTTGTCTAGGATTGCTGCCAAAGCTGAAAGCAGCTGTCAACGAAGACGAAAGATGCGTGGTGAAAACGAATACCAGTAATTTTTGCAAGCCTTTCATTATTGCGTTTATTGACTATACAAGTCAGGTAACAGGCGACCTCTGGAAAGAAGTTTGCAATAGCTAAGGCTCTCGGTGGTCGGTGGCGTGGGTTTGGGTAGGTTTGGGTTGTAGGTGGGGATTTTGTTCAACAACAAAGGGAGGTTTTGCGTGATTTGTTTGGCGGGCATGCACAGAAATGGCGGCGGCGCGCGAGAATTTTGAAAGCATTTAGATTTTGTCTCAAAAATAAGGAAGATACTCCTACAAAGATACGTGATACAGCTGTAGAGTAAATAGAGAGACAAATTAGATGGACTGGCCCGTCTACTTATTGTACCGCCTCAGCGAAGTGTAAAGCATAGTCAAGATACGTGATTGGGCCCATTGGACGAGATAGATTTGCACCCGCTCGCTCGTTGAAGAGACTCAGTGATGATCAGCCTCAGAAGTTTGGCTGTTGCCTTGTTCACTGTGGTCGCAAGCGGCCTCGTAGCCGCGGACACACCGCTGAGTGTCATCTTTGTGAATCAGTCGCCCGACAAAGAAATCGAGTTGTTCTGGGAGAATCACAATGTCGATGGTGAACATCCTGATCGCAGACGCCATGAGGCGACTATAGCTCCCCGGGGAGGATGGCATAAGAGCCAGACGTTCCTTGGTCACGAATTCAGCTATGTTATTGATGGTCAGCGCCATTATGTCACTCCTCCACCGGGAAATGTCAATGACGAGCAATTCATCATGGTCGCTGGTAGTACTGATGGCTACCGCGTAAGGTGTGAGGTCTCTGTCAACTCTCAGCAATACATGGACTATCTAGATATCCTCGTGAAACCTTATTGGGCACCCCGTGCTGCAAGTCGATTTTTGGAGTTGGTACGAAATGGCTATTACGATGGAGTGGCGTTCAATCGCGTGGTGCCAAACTTCTTGACTCAGTTTGGAATTGCCAAGGATTACGTTACTCGGACACGGGAGAGGGAGTTGACGCTCTGGGACGATTTCCCCAAAGGAGTCAAGTTTCAACCTGGAATAATGTCGTTTGCTGGTAGTGGCCACGACAGTAGAACTACAGAAGTATTCATAGTTATGCCAGGAATAAGTCAGCGGAAGCTTGATCAGTTGGGCGAGAATACCTGGGAGACACCTTTTGCGGTAATTGAGGGTGACGTGGAAAAAAGTGCTTTGAAGAAGATTTACTCTGGATATGGCGATGTGCCTCCGTGGGGAAAAGGACCCGAATCTAGTAGGATCTATGATGTAGATGGCTACACTCGTTACTTGCCGAAAAACTTCCCGAAGCTTGATTACATTGATAGATGCTACGTGGTGGATGAAGTCGGAATTGGAGAAGAATTGTAGTAGGGTGAAAATGAGATGTATGTGCTTCATCAGCTACTTATAGATGGAGAGTTCCAATCAGAGAGAAAAGGAAAAACAACACTTCTTTAATATTTACATATTATGTGATGTTCACTGATATTGAACCCTTTCTTACAACAACTTATCATCATTTTTGAAACAAATTTCTTGGAAAGGTCAACGAGTCGGTGTAGGTCGTCCGCTCACCTACACCAAGCATATCTGTTTCCTCTTTCTTCTCTTCCTCGCTTATTTCCCCACCTGGCACCGACTATGATGTGTCAAATTGGATATAGCTTGATTATCGCGTATGTAAGTCACGAAAAAACGTGTACCACCAAACACCAAAAGCTTGCTTGTATTGAATTTGATGCAAGGTACCTGGTAGTGTTATCGCAAGTTATGTTATTGTTTATGAAGTGTTATATTTTCCTAATCCGCATGATTCCTTTGACGATGAATGTGCGACCCTCGCAACCCACTTCTTCCAGTTTTTGTTATTGCCTCGCCTGAGAACTCCCCAACTGAAAATGTCTCATTCTTTGCATCACCGATTTGTCCGTCACTGAAGACAAGCACTGCCCCGTTTGCATTCTCATACAGAGAGTAAAAACCAAAACCATTCTGGCAACAAAAACCATCCCCGCCTGTATCAAGCAAGGCAAAATGGTATTGGCCAGCTGGTAGTGGTATTGACTCTTCAATTGTTTCTTTATCCCTGCCATTGTAGTATCCGGGAGGGCGATCAATATAAACTGTCCCGTCGGATACAGAAGCGATGTAAAATCCTGTTTCCATAGAATTGCTATCCAATTTGATCGTCAAATCAACGACGTACATTGTTTCGGTGGGGCTTGACGAAATACTTGGCTTCGTTGTGGGTGAAACAGACGGAGATACAGATGGTATTTGCGAGCTTGATGGCGCAGATGTTTGTGCTGTCCCGACAGTGAAGAAGTGTTCTCTTTCCAGACCGAACTCGCCATTTCCGAAAAAGAGCTGCGAACTTATGTCATTGATATTCTTGCCCTCATACACAGCATAGTACCCAGCGCCAGCCCAACAGCACGTTCCGTCGCCAAAAAGGTCAATGATTTTGAATCTGTAATCGAGGCCCTCTGGAAGAGAGAAAGTCTCAACAACCTTACCCAATGGCTCATTTTGAAAGTAGCCTAGCGGTCTGGCAACGTAGTTTGTTGTTCCATCAGCACTGTCAATGAAATATCCAGTCTCCGCTGAATATTTATCAAATTGCACAACGACAGTAACCTCAAGAGAACGAACTGTAGGTTGGCTCGTGACTGTCGGGCTTTCCGAAATTGAATTGGTACTAGAGACAGTAGGAATGAGTGTCACTGTTGGAGAAGAAGTGGGTGGCGGTCCAACACGGAATGAGAATGAAAGTTCAGATTGGAACTCTCCTGTCTTTGATTCAATCATGACCGACTCATCTGCTGCGTCATTTCCAGCAAAAATGGTTATAGACCCATCGCCATATATGCAACAGAAACCGTCTCCTCCTGTATCGGTTGCTCTAAACATGACCTCGGATTCGTAAGGGAGCTTTATTGTTTCAACGAATCGTTGGTTTGGCTCAGCAAAGGAACCTGGTGGCCACTCGTGCAAAACTTTCCCGTCAAGAGATGAAAGAGAAATGCCTGTCTCAGTTGCCCATTGATCAAATTGAAGAACGATAGTGATCGGATAAAGTCCGTGAGTTGGCGCCGGAGAGACCGAAGGAACCATTGATACAGTCGGAGAAAGTGTTGAAGGCTTTCCTGCAAACACATTGACCGATTTTGAACTTGCAAAGACCCCACTTTCATCCACAATTAACGAACCGTCGGCTGTGTATATTTGGAAGTAACCTTCCTCAAACCCATCACCTTCGTCGTCAGTGATAGTAAAGATAGCGTTTGAGCCTTCAGGAAGAGGAACTGTTTCAACAATCAACTTCTTTGATTCTCTGTAATAACCAGGGACTCTCTTCATGTAAGTAGTCATGGAGTCTATCGAAGTGATACTCCATCCAATCTCTCTCGGAAACTCATCAAGCTGCAGAACGATCGTCATCTGGTATCCATCGCTCACAGTTGGGCGAACACTCTTCGTGGGTGACAAAGTAGGTTCAGGGCCAGTCCATCCTGCTTGGGGTCCTGTAAATATATCAGTTGCGATGCTGCTTTCACCAAAAGAGCTACAAAATGCTACTCCATCTACGCAGCATCTTGCAGCAATAGCCTCAGCAAAGTCGGCCAATGAATATGGTCCCGGAAGGCACTCATTTTCCCTTGGAGCATTAAAACCGTAGTCATATCCAAACGCAAGACCACCGATTACGTCCTGGCAAGACTCTCTAACAAGTACAGAGCCACTGAGCTCACTTTCACAATCTGGGTCGACAAAAGAATATTTCTGGATACATTTCGCTTCTGACACGCATAAAGTAGACTCCGAAGTTGATTGTATTTGCGGCCAAGGTTCAAAGCCATTTGTACATTTAGCCATGGCCGCAACATATTGATTGTGGAGCTGAATTCTTTTCGCTCCAATGAAACATTTTTCAGTGATCGAAATAGGAGGAGTGTGGCACTGATAGGAGAAAATTGTATCGGGTAAAAATCCCCTTTCTGCGTTGCACCAAGCACAGCGACCGCATTCTTTTCCCTCGGGACAAGGCTTGCATGATTCGTTTGGATCAATCCCCCCTGTTTGGACCGCTGTACCAGACCCGACTTTGAATTTCCATTCCGAGTTTCTTTCACCAGAAATTAATGACTTCTTTTTTTCACCCGATCCCGAAAACACACGATAGTAACCAAACCCATCATCGCAGCAAATTGCTCCAGATTTATCAGTGAAAGTAAATATGACTTCTGTATTGGCAGGAATATTGATAACCTCTGTGATAACCCCTGATTGTTGACCTGATAGGCTACCAAAAGGATAATAAACGTACGTCGTGGTGTTATCTGCTGATATCAAGGAAAACCCAGTTTCATCAGGTCTTTCGTCAAGTTGAACGATCACAACTACCGGCACATCTCCTGCAAAGGAAGATTGCGCCGATATGTACATATCTGTCGGAGCTTGACTTGGCTGTTCTAATGCGGGCGTACCCATATCGACTACTACAGAGCCCGATTTTGTCTTCGCCGCTTCTTCCTCATACTCAGCTTTGTCATATGCCCGCTCTATCATTAAGATAATACCAACAACTACTAGAGCTGAAAGCACAATGGCACAACCACAAAAAGCAAGCCATTTCCGCCCCTTTTTTCGATTCTTGAGCTTCTTTGGCTTTTTCTTGCCGCTACTTTCTGATGACTTTATAGAGGATTTAACCGATCCTGTCTTTTTTGCGGAGGCGTCTTTTTGCATCAGAGCTTCCAATTCTGAAGTGGCTTCTCCTGCTCGAGTTTTGCATTCTTGCTCTTTCTCCGATTTCGATTCACAGAGTGCTTTAGCATCTGCTTTAGCTGCATCTGCTTTAGCTGCATCTGCTTTAGCTGCATCTGCTTTATCCGTAGTACTCCTCTTCCTAGCCAATTTAGCAAGTTCATTGGACTTCCGGCGAACAAATGAAGTTTCAATGCTTATGCGCCGCCTTTCTTTGAACGCTTTGCGCTTATCCGATATGGCAGTACCGATATCAACACTATTTGATCGCCGAAAGGGTTTCTGACTACTTTCTTTCTTCTTAATTTTTTCAGTATGGCGGCGGGTTGCTTTTGTTTCGCCAGTACTGTCGACGCTCGCAGATCGAGACTTTTGTACGTCATCAGTCTTTTTATCATAGAGATCCAGACGTGACTTTCTAAATTCTTTTGGAACGGATGATGATGAATCGTTACGTTTCCTCATCAACTTCCTCAGATCGGGCGGAGACGAAGTATCATCATTTTCATCGTCACTGCCACATTGGCTACCAGTATCAGATGCATGCAAGTCTTCTAACGAGTCACCGCTGCGACGAATTGGTTTTCTCTTTGTCTGGGTTCTTCTCACGCTCTTTTTCGAAGTTCTACGTGGAGAGTCACCCATCGTGTCTACTTCCTTAGACTTGTGTGAAGACACACTCATTGATCTTGTTCTTTTTCGTTCTGGATCCAAATTAGAGAATGACACACCAAGCAATTTCAATGACGAATCCAAAGAAAGCCGCTTAGGTTGGTTTGCCTCCTCTTTGGCTGCTGAGCTTCGCCCTATCTTTCTAGCGCCGTCTGACGAAGTGCGCCTCAGCGCTTTATAGAACCGTTTGGGGGCAGATTCACCCTTGTTACTGCCAGAAGACGACCTCCGTGTCAGCGCAGGTTTAGAGCTCAATGACTTCTTCTTGGCTCCATCAGCCACAGAGCTGCGTTTGGCTTGACTCGCTTCATTGTCTGGGTTTTCTTCCGTGGCAGATTTGCTGTCAGAATCATCTTCAGCCGCTGATTTCTTTTTACGTCCTCCCCCATCCAAGCGGAAACGGCTGCCTTTCTTATCTTTATCTCCATCATCACTCAGCCTGTTTCCCCCAGCAGATTTAGATCTCTCTGAATCATGGGAAGATCGTCTATTACGGGTGTCGTCTTTCATATCTCCCTCATCACTTAACCTTTTCTTCCCCACAGAATCGGGTGATCTCATTAGTCTAGCATGAGAAGACTGTCGAAGCAACTTCTGGCTTTTGTCTTTCTCATCTTTCTCACCCCTCTCATTACTCACCCTTTTCTTAGATACAGAGTTAGTACTCATTAGGTTGGCATGAGAAGACTGTCGAAGCTCTTTCAGGCTTTTGTCTTTCTTATCCTTCTCACCCCCCTCATCGCTGAGCCTCTTCTTCCCCACAGAATCGGGTGATCTCATTAGTCTAGCATGAGAAGACTGTCGAAGCAGCTTCAGACTTACGTCTTTCTTATCTTTCTCACCTCTCTCATCGCTAAGCCTTTTCTTTGCAAAAAAGTTAGGTCGAAGCTGTGATGTTGAAGATTCATCTACAGATGGCGTCGATACTTGTTTGTCTGATTTTGATTTCTTTTCGTTAGAACTAGAACTAGCTCTCTTTGCCGTGGAAGTGCCTTGCGTGTCTGGTGACTTATGTCGACGAAGATCATGTTTCCCACGGCCGCTCTCGCCTCTTTCTTTTAATCGCCTACGAGACTCTTCCTTTGATTTATCCTTGCCATCTTTATTCCTACGGTTGCTTTCGCTCCTTTCTTTCAACTCTCTCTTTGAATGATCCTTGCCATCTTCATTCCTTTGTTTAGACGACGAATCCGCTGGGCGGCTCGATCTCGATGATGTCCTCCGCTTCTTGGAGTCATCGGCGGCGGAGGGAGGTGTGCTCGCCATTATTTTGTTCCTCCAGTTATTGCAGAGAGCTCATCTACATCAAATTAATGGGGGCTGCTATCATAAAGTTGCCGCGCGCAGAGACGAAATAATACACAGAGTAGTTAGTAACTCATACGTTCGAAGGCATGGTAATCAGAAGGGAACATCGTCCTCTGCGCGAGGCATTGCACAAAAGTGTACTTATGGGAGAATGTGGTGGTCGTTGGTCGTACAACTTTTATTCCTGGTTAGCGGTCACACTTTACACAACTTCTCTCTCCCGTGCGGTTCTGGAAAAAGGAGAGGTCTTTCGTCTTACCCTACAATCGAAACTCCTTCCTAAATGGAATTGCTGGTGGCCTCAGGATTTTCAATGCCCAACTAAAAAAACGTTTTAGCGTCAATAGTAATAGTAACGACAGCTCAACCATGGCCGACTACGACTATGACGACGAGGATCTCCCCGATCCCTCACTTAAAAATATCATCGAGCAGGATTCATTGCAATGGATTTTTGTCGGCGGGAAAGGTGGTGTAGGAAAGACTACCACAAGTTGCTGCTTGGGGACACAACTTGCCAAACACCGTAAAAAGGTGAGCACAATACATACGTGGAAGAACTTGTGGAGTGTTGTGATTTCTGGACACCAATCAGAGTGTCTTCACGCACAAAAGTAATCATTTTCAATACTAACCGCTTATCTCTTACGGCATTTAATAAAAAAAGGTGCTCATTGTATCGACGGACCCAGCTCACAACTTGTCAGATGCATTCTGCCAAAAAATCGGCCGTGATCCCACACCCATCCTTGGGTTTGATAACCTATCTGCAATGGAAATTGACGCCACGGAAGATCTAGACAAAATGCAACGATCAATGGAGGATGCCACTGGTGCTGGTCAGGATGATGATGCCTCGGGGATCCAAGCACTCATGTCGGAGCTTACAAATTCCATCCCTGGAATTGATGAGGCCATGTCTTTCTCAGAGTTGATGAAACAGGTACAAAATATGGATTATGATGTTGTTGTATTTGATACTGCACCCACGGGACACACTTTGCGTCTTCTTAGTTTTCCTACCATTCTTGAAAAAGCGTTTGGAAAGATTATGGACCTAAAGGATCGTTTTGGAGGTTTGATTGGGCAGGCATCTGCCTTGTTCGGAGGTGGATCCCCGGATCAGGTTCAGGATGCATTAATTGGTCGGCTAGAGGAGACACGTGAAATCATTAACAAAGTTAATACGGCTTTTCAAGATCCAGCCCTCACAACATTCGTTTGTGTGTGCATCCCGGAATTCTTGTCAATTTATGAGACGGAACGATTGGTGCAGGAGTTGTCAAAGTTTGGTATTGACTCACACAACATTGTCGTGAACCAGGTTCTCTTTCCAGAGAAGGATGCCGAAGAATTAGGAGAGTGGTTTGATTCCAACAAAGACGGTTTACAGAAGGAGGCACGAGAGATTTGTTCCAAAATGATGGCTCGTAAGAGAATGCAGGACAAGTACATCGGACAGTGCTTTGATCTATATGGGGATGATTTCCATGTGGTATTGATGCCTTTGTTGGATCATGAAGTTAGGGGGGTGGATAAGCTCAAAGATTTCTCAGAGCTTCTGATCAACCCAATTGATTTGGAGGAGTGAACGCAACAAAAACAACCAGGTAGATAGACTCGAACATTAACGTCAATTTTGTTATGAATCTATGTCTTACGATATATGGCTAGCAACACACACACGGTTTGTCAAACAACACAAATCTGCCCCCCTTCTAAATCATTCTCTCACAGATAGCCTACTCTAGCATATTAGTTGCAACTCTCTTGAACCGGCCATAATTCATTGTGACCATTGAACGTTGCCTTGGTCCACGCCTCAGTAAAAGCTCTATACCATCGCGTGCTATCACCATTTGGTGTATTTCCACCGAGGAATTCCAAAACTGCCTGAGCAGATTCCGCACGTGGATGTGTAGAATCAATTCTCTTGCACTGATTAGTTTCAAAAATCCCGCAGCGGTTCTCCCCAGTGGCAGGGTTGATCATATTGATGTTCGTGCAACACCTAATGTCTTCCGCTGTGTCGATATCGAAAGCGAGACAAATGTCTGTGTTTAGCATCATCTTAGGAAATTGACTCTCTGCTGGACCGGCCATGAAGTCTGCGTTATCTCTATTCATATTCCTCGGCGCCCAGGCACGTTGAACCAATTCCTCATAGTATCCTTTGTCCCACTGCATAGCTTTTTCGACATTTGGCATCCATGTTCCATGATGACCCGAGAGCTTAAGCGCAAAGAGAAAATTCAAAGTGTTAGCTACAATACTAAACTTGAGATTGATGTAGAACTGACACACGAAGTCAACTTACGTGATTTTGTCCACGACCAACGGTATGAGCGCCGAGTAAAGCTGTTGCATCTTTCCATGTTAGACCCATTCTGTCGAGGAAGACTTCTTGACTATCTTTGCAACTCTCTCCTTTCGGAAGGCGATCTCCCGAGCCACGGCAACTACTTGCTTTCTGTCTTCCCCACAGGAACGTGTGCACCATATCATGTTTTCCACCAGAAGCAAGTTTCATGACAAGCATGGCGCATGCAATCCAAAAGTCTGGTTCCGACATGTGTGAGTGCTTGGTCTTATGCAAAGTATGCCAAGGGGTGCCTTCGTCCCAAATTTCACGTAGCCCACGATTGTTCTTGTGATCAAAATCCAGGCAGCCATCTGCACCCATTTGGTCAGACGCACTCATATCGAAATCCATGAAATCATGAGCACACAACCGAATTATACCGCCCAAATGATGGGACCTTTGGAATAGACTTGGGAGGCTGTCAAGCAATTCTTCCACCTCGAATTCCAAATCAATCAATTCTTTCCTAGAGACGCATCCAGGCATTCCGCTGGCGCTGTTAGTCGAGCTGACTTCTGAAAAAGTTCTCATACCATCAGTGAGTGTGCTACATGTTGGTACCCTACAATACTCCCAGTGAACCCCAGCAAAGTTATCTTCGACGAAGCAAAAAGCTCCATCACCTGATCCAAGTGGGTTTCGACAGAACGCACCATCGTCTAGCCCTTCTCCTGGGAAGTTATGTGCCTGGCTCCAAGCCTTGCATTTATGCCCGCTCATGGTAGTGCTCAGATCTCCGCGATAGTCTGCGTGCTTCAAATGCTCGCATCCACATCTTGCAGGGTTAGCAAAGCATCCACCATCTAGCACATCTAGCAGACCATCGTCAACAGTTCGATCGTTGTTGTTGTTGTTGTTGTTAGTCCTATCATTATTGTTCGTGTTGGTACTGTCGGCAGTAGGCCTTGGACCTTTGTTTCCTCGGCGGACTTGAAGATCACGTTCTGTACCTTGCGCTTTCATCATTTGTTCGTACACGGTAAGGGGATCAGGGTTGGCTGCAATGTCTTCAGTAGTCTCCAAGTTACGTGTCGACTTTCGGAGTAGAGTTTGAGCACCGTCGGCATCATCTAGCGGTCCAGCTGCCGACGTAAACGAGCAAATAAGAGCAGCAGCTGCAACTGTGGAGATGATTGATTTTAACATTGTTCTTCTTCCTTTTTGCCAATGTTTGATTGTAAATGCATTGAATGAAAGCTACTTATCGCCTCTGTTCAAAAAATGAGAGGGTTCGGATTTTTTCGGATCGCAACAAAATTTGCATAGAAATTTGAGAAATGTTCGTATGGATTCCTATTGTACGCAAATGAGACTGAACAGAAACCTTAACGCTATGTACCGGAGAGTGGCGGGAGCCAAAAAACTCTTTTCCTAATAAAAGTGCTAGTAAAATGGGCAACAACTAAAATCACTATATTGGCAGCACGTTTAGCATGTTATGTGATCTATTTCAACGAATTCTGGCTATTGCAATCGATTGGGCGTGTCTTCTTTTGTAGGAAAGTAATCAATTTATAGTTCATACTCACATTATTGGCCTCAGCCTAATCAGTTCCCTACCTCGCCAAAATTGGCCAATTCTCCATATTTTTCATGAAATATGAAGTACACAATTTTGAAGTGATGGTGTTCAATGATGCAATGCACTATAACTAAGGTCAAAACATCAATGAACTACAAATTTCATGTAGATTCCTAGTATCTTCACTCATATGTACCAAAAGGTGCTATTACACCTATCCTACGTACAAACCATAGGTAGCAACCTAGCAAAAAGGAGCAAAACGGACACTCCGTGCGATAGCAATATCCTTTCTATCGACTGTTGACAATGGAATTACAGCATAATATTAGGCACACCGTTCACTAACGCCCTGTTGAGATTATTATTGCTCTTGGAATCATTAAATTCGGCCTACTACAAGCGGAGTTCTGATATTTTGAAAATCATGCCAGAAATCATGCTCTCCGGTATGGTACATAACATTTCACATCAAGTTGCCATTCAGTTCAGGCATGCATCCACCTCGCTTTTGCCACTGCTGATAGAGCGGAGTGGACAGGAAAACATGAGCCTATGCGTTAGTTCACTACGCAGGCGGTTGCCCCATAGCGCAGTCACACATCGATTTGCATCATCATCTGTATCGCATTGTCCGTTTAAAGTCCTTGGCTTAAAATCGCCATCACCGACGAGCAATCTTTCCATCTCAATACCAACAACAATGACGACGTACAAAGAAGTGCAATTGGCCTTTCGCAAGCTGGCATTACGTTATCATCCTGACACTGCTAATAATAATTCACGTCAGCAGCATAATGGAGATGAATCATCTGATCACAATAATGGCGTTGTCATGATGTCGTCAACCTCGTTTACAGAAATTAGAGAAGCGTTTGAAGCAATCGTTGAGGGTCCAAATGGGGAGGCAATTCTACGCAACAATAACAATTACTCATCAATGTCATCATCTGATGACGAAAATTATGACAAAAATGAAATGGATATCCGCAACAACAATCACAAACGACCTCCACCTCCTCACGATATTAGTAACAAAATGTTTCATTCTTCCATCAATCCCCAAATCCTACGAGAGGTGGCTCAAGTCGCCGAAGAAATGAATCCAGGAGGGTTAGACAAGGGTGGGATGTGGCAATATGCCAATATGGTGAATCGGATGGCGAAAGAGGAGGGATTGCCTCCGTTACGGGTGGGAAAAGGAGGTGATGATAATGAGAGTCGATCGGGTGTTGCTCGAAGAAGACGAAAGAGGAGATGATTGACAATTGGTTGTATGGAGATGTAAGTATAATGTACAGATGCAAAGAAGATATCACGCGAAAGTGTTATTTTTGTATGTACAGGTTATGGTGATTATATCAAACTTAGTCCGACTTCTTGTTCACAACCACAGTCTTTCCAGTCAACGGATCCAACTGATACGCCGGATTCACACGATCATTCTCATCATAATCACGAAATGTACCAAATATACGATCCCAAAATACTGTATATTGTCCATAATTGCTTTGGGGGATGCGATGGTGTACATCGTGGTGTTTGCTGTCGAATATTGTGAGGTATCCTTTGCTCTTCTTCTTCCTGTTGTTGCTGATTGTATTATTATTGTTGGAAGATGATGACGATGATGATGATGTAGATTCATCCTCCGTCTCAGACGAGGCAGCAGTACTACTACTAACCCCCGAAGGAACACTCAACACAACATCATGCCTCGTATGATTCAACCCCGCCAACACACCACCCACCCCAATAAACAACACGGCACCTACCCAACTCACATCCATCCCTCGATATCCACTACTCGTCATCGGCACTCCCTGTACCACCAACATTAACGCCAAAATATGATTAAACTCTCCCAAAAAGAATTCCAACGGGTGGACATTCACCGCGTCAATATTCGCTCTAGATGGTGCCTTTTGAAAATGATGATGTTTGTGCACATAGACATATATGGATTTGATGTGGAGGAACCAATGGAGGAGGGTGTAGAAAAAGTCATAGGTTAAAAAGAGGAGGGGGAGGGGAAGAAGAGTGTTTTGGAGGGAGAGGTTGTTGGTGGTGAATATTCCATGCCCTCCTCCTCTTGCTCTTGTGGTGGTAACATCCGCTGATTGTGGCTCTCTGACACTCCACAAATAGCCAAAGTAGCAATACACAAACAATCCAATCATACACTTATTAATCATAATAAATGTATAATCCTTCACTGAGAAATTATCCAAATGTTTGCCCCGTACTGGAATTGCCCTCTTCTTTTTCAATGGGTCATTATTATTTGATAGAATGGTTGGAACATGATAGACCAATTGATTCAAAATTTCGAGCGCGATAACGACAATGGTAGTTAGAAGGAATAAATCTTGGAGGGATTGGGGTGTCCTTAGATCGGTGAGGAGTTGCGATAGTAAGTTACTAATTGTAGAGTCGCTGTTGGTGGATGATGGGATTGTCGCGGCTAGACGAGTGACTAGGCCGGTGACGAAGGATATGATTGGGTTGATGTTGCTGCTGCTGCTCATGATATCTATTTGTTATTGTATCGTCGCAGTTTTCTTTTGGTTCTACCTCGAACCTACCTACAGAAGAGCCGTAGCATACACAGCATTGGCATTGTTATTAGGGTCGCTATTATTTTGTTTTCATTTTCAAGCGCCGAACACCCGACACGCCACCTCAGCGGCGGCGGCGGCGGGCTTCATCATCGCACGCGCCCACCGCCCACAGAATACTGAGACGCGGCCAGTGATGTTTATCGATCTCACTACAGTCGTCGTACGGTTATTTTGACCCACGCTTATTTTTACCTCACAGTTGTTTNCTAATGCCCTGTTGAGATTATTATTGCTCTTGGAATCATTAAATTCGGCCTACTACAAGCGGAGTTCTGATAGGTTAGGGTTTGTTGCCCTTTTGTTGCCGCCCGGTACATAGCGTTAAAAAACCTTGCTTATTTTAGCCATCACCTTCCCTCGCTCCATCCAACCATCCTTTCATCGCTGCTATCTTCTTGGACGACGCCATCGTCAGAATCCTTTAATACAGCGAGGACACTGATATTGCGCTAAACTACCCGTCCATCATGGCAGCTTTAGCTTCTTATACTACCGCATTTATCGGCTGCGTCGCCATGTTCTGTCAATTACAGTCGGCCGGATCCTTTTCTCCAATTACTCACCACCTACCATCACCACGTCGACACAACAACCATGTGCACATAATGTATTCAACAACATCAGGAACAAATTGGGAAGAAATGACTGTACCAGAACTTAAATCTCAATTGAAGGAATGGAAATTACCCATATCAGGCAGAAAAGCTGATTTGATTGAGCGGCTGACGGAACACGAACTTAATTCACAACCAACAGATAGCCCACAGCCAAGTAACGACAAGAAGAAATCAATAGCATTTCCTCCACCCAAAGATGATACTGAGGTAAAAGTAATGGAAAAAGAAGTGCAGGAGACAGTTCGAATGCTGGAGGGGTTGAAACTTGGAGGCTCATCTAAGGGAGTTGTAACCGATTCACAACAAATATCATCGAAGCCAGAAGAACAGCTATCACAACAACAAAAGCAACAGAAAAAGCTTATGAAAGAACTCAAGCAATCACTGCATGAGTCGCTGAAGCAGCCGCATCAAAAATCAAATCAACCTGTATCTGAAAGTGAAACTGAGAAGATGCAACACTACGTAGAACAGTTGCGTCTCAAGCCAGCAAACGCCTTGAAAGAGGAATTGTCCAATCTTCGACTCCCAATCAAGGGGAGGAAACCAGATTTAGTTAATCGATTAGCAAAGTACTATATTGCTCAAGATGATGGAAGTGGTGATGACGAAGACGATATTGACGAGGGTGAGGTGCAGATGCCAGATGTTGTAGCTCCATCATCGACAACATTAGATTTGGATAGACCGATGTCGTTTGCCGGAATCCCTCGCCTGTCTACAGCTGCTACTAATGCGCTCCGTCAAGCCTTCTCTGATCCTGTACCGACACCCATTCAGAAGGTATCCATTCCAAAGTTGTTATACGCACAACAATCTGCATTGTTGCACGCGCCGACTGGAAGCGGAAAGACGCTAACTTACTTACTCCCCATCACCGAGACTCTATGGAAAGAAGTCGAAGACGCAAACAAAGATGGTGACATTGATCCAGATGCCATGGAAAATGGGGTAGCACTTGTTTTGCTTCCCACACGTGAATTGGCAGCTCAAGTAGCAGGTATTGCTAGTGTGTTGGCTCCCAAAGGCATGGTCAAGTTAGTTCCGCGACCCATGGCACTAATGTCTCTTTGGAAGGCTGAAGCTGATCGAGGAGAAGAATATGAGTACTTTGAAAATCAAGAAACCGATGAAGAGCTAAACACCAGTAGGGGAAGGACTTACAAACCGAGGATATTGGTAGGAAGTGCCAAATCTATTTCCTTAAGTCTTTTCGGGGACAAAAAAATGCCAGCACCCCCAACCAGCAAGCCAGAGGGAAAGAGTTTGCTCAGTAATACACGTTGGTTGGTGTTGGATGAAGTGGATCGCCTCTTGAATGTAAAGAAATCTCGTACGGACAAATCATTCAAAAGACACGAAAAACCAGCAGCCATGCTCTCCGCTGCTATTGCTAGACTTACAAAAGGTCGTGTACAAGTGATTGCTGCAAGTGCAACTGTTGGCCGACCTATTCGAAGGGAATTATCTCGAGTACTGGGACTGCATAGTTCGGAATGCCCAGAGACACTTCGTGGCGAAGAAGATACAACAAACTTGAAGAGAAAGGTAGATAGCGACGATGTACATATCGGTAGAGCAGTGAAGATACCAGATGCAGTGAAAAATTACGTTCTTCCAGTCGATGGCTCCACTACTGGATCACTCTTGACTTCAGCTGCATTTGCCGCGAAAACTATTCTCTCCCCACCCCAAGAAGGTATGCCAAGTAGAAAAGTTCTTTTGGTTCTGACTCGCGGCAGCGATATTAAAGTGCATAATGCACTTGGGGCTATGAGACATTTTGGCATCAATCCGGAGCCACAATCGTTGCTGGATGCATTGGAAGCGGATGGGACAGATAGGTTGATGGAAGCTCATCGCAAAGTATCAGGAGTTGCAGGCCTAGGTGGATCGAAAGAGAAGGAGAACAATCTAGACGGTGATGATGGGTACTTTTTGATAACTCACGAAGATAATGTGAGAGGTCTTCATCTTCAAAACCTCGATGCAGTCATTGTCGTCGGGAGACCTGGCGGGCCTGATGAGTATACCCATATTGCCGGGCGCACAGGACGTGCTGGGAGAGAAGGAAGTGTGCTGAACATTGTAAGCTATGAACAGGCTGCTGCTTTAGCGTCGTGGACGAAGATGTTGAGTGTTGATTTTCTTCCAGTTGATGAAAGCGAACTAAAAAGCATTGTTGGTTAAGCTAGATGAAACCATATATATTGGATATACTGCCGCTATTCTCTACTAAGCAATTCTTTCCATTCGATACAATACAATTACATACACCACCGCCCACTGCCACTGCCACTGCCATCAATCAAATGTTGGCTACATAGCCAATCCATCTACTTAGCGGTAAGTCTGTTCAGAGAGAGAGACAATCTCTCTAGCACACAGAGAGCAGTGCTGCAAACGCATTGCTCTTCGTTCACCTGTCCAAGTAGCCCCGAACGAAAACAACTTCTTGTGATGGCTGATTCATCTGCTTCTCTTTTCTCCATGACGAAGAAGCAACCGGAAGATCAAATGGCATGGTTCAGGTTGGTCTATTCTAAATTAATAACAACCATGATGCAACGACTGTGCCGATTTGCACTGAGGACCAATGGGTTCCGTAGTAGTAATGTCGTTGTATTGCCCCGTCAGCAAACAAGAGCTTACCTCGGAGGAGCAGGCGACATGAAATCTCGCCGAGACGACGCCAACACAGACGAAGTAGCCAAGAGAGAACAAGAATTATGGGATCGGGCACAACCACGAGCGGAGGAAATCATGGAACGCCACCTGCGTCTTCCTACCGCAGAATATGATGCTAATGATTCTTCTTCCGGAATGAGCGAGGAGGAAAGGAATTTGGCTGTCCGCAAGAAGAGACTTGTCTATCGCTCCAAGCAGCGAGGATGGCTCGAAGTGGATTTGCTTTTGGGAACGTGGGCAGCTGAAAATGTTTCGAACCTTTCAGTTTCAGAGCTTGATGCCTATGAGAAATTCGTTAACCTCGAGACAATTGATATATACAATGTTTTAACGTTAAGAACCGATGTGCCGGAAGATATGAAAACTGCTGGAGGAGATGGATTGGTTGAACGCATTGCTCAATGGGCGAAAGAAAGCCCCCTGGGAAAAGCTGACAAGGAGAAATATGTGGAGGTGAAGACAAAGAATAATCTCATTTAGCCAAATGACCTAGTGGTTTGGTCAAGCACTGATGAAGTGTAGTGTACTAAGTATTTATTTCAAGCAATCAGTAGATCCAACCACTTTACTATATTCATCAGTAGGGGGAACCAAACTTCTTCTTTCCCTTCTTTTTACTGGTATCATCTCTTTTGCCTTGTTTTACTTTTCCGCTTCCCATTTTATGATTGTTGGGCATCAGCAGAGCGGAAGAAGTCCCTGACAAATCCCATTCGCATAATCTTGCATCCTCTCCTCCTGTAACGAGTCTCTGTCCACCTATGCCATTGTCAATCCAGCAAAAGTCGCGTATGCATCCTCTATGCCCACCTTTAAGATGTCTCAGGGGTGTTATTTGATCCGCATCCATTCGGAATAGATACCCATCACCTTCTGAATTACCGGCAAGTAAATGCAATGCTTTAGAATCGGATGGTGATTGTTGAGTCTCTTGATCACAGTTGGCATTCGTCCATGTGCAACCAACCAAATATTCAACAGCACTACCATCAGCGCTGAACCCACTTTTACTAACTGCATCACTCAGCAGTCCCCTCAAACCCATTCCTCCAACATCGCTGACTTTCTGCGCAGAGTCCCAATGCCAAACACTCATTGTTTCATTTCCAGTTAATGCACATATACCTTCATTGTTGGGACCGAAAAACCCAATATATCTTAGAGGTGCTCCAATGTTCAACGTAGATAAAAGAGCCGCATCTTCAGATGGCTGGGATGGATCATATACTGAAAGCAGTCCATCTTCCGACGCCGTTGCCAAAACCGTCTCTGCTTGCCCAGATGCATTTGAAACAGACTGAAACTTTACTTGTGTCACTTCTTCTGTATGGGCATCAACATAACTTCCCATCATTGCACCAGTTGGGTTTATTCCACTGCTATATCTCAAATCAAGGAAAGATACCCGAGCTTTGCTTGTTCCTACTGCAGCAAGAGTTCCACCATATCCTAGTGATACACATAGTGCTTGTTCATTTGGAAGTGCCATCTTTGTTGCGATTGCACTTGATGATGAGTTTGTTCTCAAATCGAATACTTTAACAGTCCCGTCTTGACTTGCACTAATCAACAAAGGAGGATGATTGCTGCTTTGGTGTGCATTCCCTCCCAAGCCATATTCGCAAGGAAAGAACGTAACTTGTGATATTGGGCCATCATGAGCCTTTTCTATCCGATTTATAACTTGTCCCGACTTTGAATCGTAAATGGCTATGGATTTGTTGCTCAAAGCGGATGCTACGCAAGTATTGGATGCAGCCGATGCATCATGATGTGACGATGCTATCGAAAGAATATATTCGCCTGAATCATACTCAAACCCCGCCTGTTGGTGCTGCGATATCGATGATGATGCTGTTGCTGACGAGAAAGAGGTGACTGCGGCACGGTAAGGTTGGACGGTCTTCATGGTACGATACGCTGACATTATTCGACATCATTGAATGAGAGAGTGATAAATTAGAGATGAAGGCCTGTTTTAGAGGAGAAAAGAGAGGAGCCGAGCGCAGCGCACAGACTGCGAGGCTTGGCACTTGGCATACACTCCTTCATTTCATACTTTTATCGGTGAAAACACGGCATTGCTCTCCTTCGCCCATGGCGGCTCTTGTTCTTGTCTTCTCTTCACCTCTCGCGACAGCAAATCAACCGGTGCAATGATATTGACGTTGGCATCGTCCGTAGCCAATCGGATCAGCAAATCTATCGCACCGAATTTCCTGCGATGGAGTCTGCGTATACATGAATCTGTGCCGGCGTCGTTGTCTATGCTTCCAATGGCTCAAAGACTCGTATCAATCGAAGTACAAGATGATTACCAATTGATATCTTCAAAACTAAAAGGATACACTGTTCACGATAGATCGATGCCAGGCCAAATATCATTGGCTTGGGACAACTTTGTTGATAAAGCATGGGATGTCTTCTTCGAAAGTCGACACCAAAAGCTCACTGCAAATCAAAATCAGCAAACGAAAATGCAAATAGATTCAGAGACGCAAGCGCAGTTAAAATCACAAAGGCGAAGCAAACGACAGCTGCAGCAACATGCACAGAGTATACATGATACCGAAGATATAGAACATGCCGAGCTAGCAAATCAACGAGTACAATTACTCGACCAATACGTTCGTCCTGCACTCCTCCCTACTGGATCAGAGCAGGATTTCAAGCAAAGCATATACACAAATGAGCAGAATAATGGTCAATATGACTACTTTATCAAGTGGATTAGAGGTGAGTATTTGATTGCAAAATATGGATTGGCTGTTCAGCAGGCAGTGAAGAGGCATCCTACATTGCGTGATGATGCTGCGGGTCTGAATAGTGTTGGTGATACAAAAAGTATAGACGGAGAGGAGGTAGAAGTTCCTTTAGAGCTGATACTACCCAAAGCAGACACGATAATTGAAGCATTTGGCATGAGAGATTGGAGTAGAACAAAGGTACCTGTTTCATCTTGGATTGAAGATGCCAACACAATGAATTCTTCACATGACAACCTTTCCATCAAGGACATAATTCACAACAAATTACATGGACAAATCTGTTACTCTGGTCCATTGAATGCTTACTTCGAGATGAGACGACGAGAAGACTCTTATGAACTGTGGAATTACGACTATATCTTTGGACTTGCCCAATATCTGTTGGATCGAATAAAAGATATGGATAGCATCGAATCAGTGCCTGTAAAAACCACTATTCTAGATGTGGGTGCTGGTGATGGCAGGTTGATTTACTTCTTACGCCGAGCAATGCACGAGATAAGGACATCAAATACATCACCAGCATCTACGAAAATGAGCTTGCGACGAAATGGGAAGTCATTCAGGTCTACAAAAGCCAAGATGAAAGCAAACCCACTGACATTCACGATGCCTACATTGATTGCAACTGATGATGGTAGTTGGAAGGCACCAATGTACAATAGCAAACACATCGAAGTTGAAAAATTGTCAGCCGTGGAAGCAATTGCAAAGTATGCTCCTGCCTCCCCAGAACAAAGACTCGAAGGAGAATCCTCTCGTCTCATTGTACTTTGTAGTTGGATGCCACCTGGTCATGATTGGACTGCTGACTTTCGAAAACCTCAATCTTCAATCCATGCACCTGGAGAAAGTGGTCTTGGAATAGTCGATGAATATATTCTCATTGGAGAATGCGATGATGGAACATGTGGACACAACTTTCTCACATGGGGCAACCCAGATGCATATGAAAGTGAAGATGGTGTCCCTGTTGCTCCATACGCCGAAGACGGTTACCAACGAATTGAGTTGGAGGATCTGTCGCTGCTCCAAATATCCAGGTTTGATTGTAAGAGATCAAGCGAGAGCAAGACAGTTAGTTTTCGCCGAGGAGTCAACTGATAGTTATATTACTAATACCAATAATGAGAAAAGATACTCCTAACTAGATTCAGCCTTGATCTTTAGATGATCGATCACTTCCGGTAAGAATTTCTTCGAATTCCTCCAAGGCACCCACTTTGATGGGGTCTTTAATAACCACGAAGGCACCGTTACTGTACCTTCTTTCCTGTTCCCTTCCCAATGCGGATCTTTTTTCCAAGTCTTTGGGACGCGTTTTAATCCAATTGCCCACATTTCCAAGTCACCGTTGCAGTCAATTTTGAACTTCAGAAAATTCTTGTAGTCCTCCATTCTGAGGGAAGAAAATCCTTCATCATATTGGCAGTTGAATAAATTCAAGCTTAATGCAAGCCATGAGCCAAACACGTTACCAGCTATTGGCACTGCAAAGATCACGAAGTAGAGACCAATTGCCGACAGATACTTCAAAATTGTTAATCTATCAATCTGCTGATAGATCATGAACTCGTTTGACCAGGTGCAAGGTGAATCACCTGCACAGAGAACTTTGCACATTTTCAAATGCGTAGAGCCGATTGCTCCGGGCAAGTCGAACACTTCAAGTGCTGTTTTCAGCAGAGGAGCCTCACGATACAGCCAACTGAATGCGGATGATACTTTTTCGTACAGTCGTTCATCAGTTCGGCATGATTTCAGAATGCCTTCCGATGGTTGAAATATTGTTGAATTGCCAACTATGTGGAAGTCTTCAAGAACGTGACTGAAGTGAGCACTGTATTCATCGAAAATGGAAGACGCTAGACCCGTGCTGAGGCTCTGAGTATTTCCAGCATTCTGAGACGCTATAATTCCTTCTTTCATTACAAACTCTGCCATGCATTCCACAAATAATAAAACTAGCAGGGCTGATGATATGTGAGCAAGAGCATGGAGCACACTCCAACTCAGACGGATCCTCCAGTTTAAGTGGCTCTTATCGGTAAAGCCAAACGTCAACCCAATAATGAAAATGGTGAAAATTAGGGACACTCGACCTGATACAAAAATTTTGCTCATGAGATATAGAACTCGTCGCAATGTCCAAGCAAGTAAGCCGCTAAAACTTTGAGAAGAATTGTTATCGAGATAGTCATCGTACACACCACATAGTGGAAAGAACGACGAAGCCATGCCAAAATACGAGACCGCCCAGAGTATATCGAATCTCCAATTTCTCCACCTGCGTCAGTGAAAGAGCAGATTGTACTCCAATGAGCAATGTATTGTCCAGAGACACACTCACAACACACATGATAATGAGACTTTCACTCACCTAAACTGCCATAGATTCAACCAGCTAAGATTTTTAGACACCTTCGCACTCGGATATGCGCACTCACGAACATACTGGTCCTCTCCAACCCTTATCTGTTCTTCAAAACAGTGGGTTGGATGTGCAAAGGCTCCACCGCCCCCAGCTACAATCAGCACTGGCTTGTCTTTTGCATTGGTTCTTCGTTGACCAGGGGTGTTTATATTGTTGACTGGAGAGTGCCTTGTGTAGTTGTGTAAATCACCAGCCAGGCGGAGCCGAACTTTGCTGCGTAAATGAGTCTTCACCAACTCTTTCAAATTGTTCTCTTTCTTCAAATCATTTTCATGGTTCTCGTATTCATCCAGAACCCAATGCGGTACGTGAGTAACTATGATGGCGTTGTGATGTGGTTGCATTTGTTTCGCCGCGTTCGCAAAGAAGGTAAACTGTTCTATATCAATGTCGTCGTCCAACGCCAAATCAAAACCCAATACCCACCAGTTGCGAGGTAGCTTGAGACAGAAGTATGACGTTTTCTGGGGCATCAACCACCCGCCGAGCCAATCTCTCGATAGAATATATCTAGTATATGTAGCAAGGCCATCAAACCAATCGTGGTTACCCGGGATCAGAAATGTGCATGGGCCGTCGTAAGAGGATAATGGACTATCAGCTTTCAACTTTTCGCATGACTTCCAGCCCTTTATTGGGAAGGCAGGCTTTTGTATAGAAATATGCGACCTTCGGAAGGAGGGAGGGGGCTGTAAAGCATCTTCAAACGTCCTGAAAAATCGCTTCTCATAGTCTGTTGTTGTAATGCTTGTTAGTGAGTTCACGCTCATGACATTGCAGTTTCAAATAATAACGAATCAAATAGACTCACTCTCAGGTGTCGGGTCAGGGTATGCAAGGTCTCCCCCAATCACGAGTAACTTTCCTCGAGGGAGAATGTTCACCATTCTACTTTTCGTCGACTGAGATGATGTGTATACGTGAAGATTGGGCTGCGCCAGCAGTCGCGCTACTTGATAGCTGCTATTGAATCCATCTCCACAATCAGACATGAAGTCAAACCAAAAGTCAGAGCCAGACGACGTGTCACATTCACTGAAATCGAAAAGGCCCTCGGGATTGGGTAAGTCGCTTTGATGGTTGCATTTGGTTTCCTTCCCGATCAAAGCAGATTGCATCTTCCTGGCGTCAAAGCGCCCAAGAAATACATGCGCAGAGAGCAAGAGATCGAAACCAGTAGAGAACACGATTTGTGAGTACCAAGAAACCATTGGTAAAGTTCCTTGCGGTCTCTCTATCCTCTTCAATTTTTGTATAGTAGCAGAAATTGATGGCCAAGCATCTCGCTCATCGTGCTCATCATCTTCTTCATTGTCAAATCCATCATCGCTATACGAAGGCTGAATAGAGTTCGAATCCATACTAGAACTGCTTTTCGATATCTCTGGCCCCAAGATATTATCAAACGGAGAGGTTGATCTTTTCCTTGAGGGAACATAGCCTTTGTGATGTAGTCCATTGAACTCATTTATCAAATAATAGAACAAATGACCAAAGATAGATAGCGCCCATAGCACCCAAATTGAAAATTCATCGGCACAAGTATGCTCTTGCTCGCTGTTGCTGGACGAAAATCCAAGCCAGACGAGGGGCGTGAATATTCCCTGGCAGACAAAGCTAGCTCCATCAGCTCTTGAAACTTTGAATGCTGTCAGAGATCTCGACCAACAATGCGTGTAGAATGAGCACAGCACGGCAGATATAATCCATGAGCTTTTGCAAACTCTTCGGAAAGGACGATGCCAGTGAACCAAAACTGGTAGTTTCGTTGATGAATCAAGTGTTGTTGACGATGATACAAAAGCAGATCGTATCATTCCTCTTTTCCACAGCAGCCAAGCGTAGTAGGCGCATCGAATTACGAATCTTCCCGCAAGCAGTGAACAGAGACTAGTAAAGCCCATGTAAAAGAACAGCGCTGCCGCTGTAATTACATTGTAGTGTGAATATACATGCGGTATAATCGTAAGAGTTGTAACTGATGCCAACCAAACGTATAGCACCGCTATGAAAGAAAAGTAAATAGTTGATTCAGTAGCCCGCCGTGGCTCTCCCAATGGATCAAAGAATGGTGCTCCAAAGGATTTAAAGGCCAACAAAAATTTGAACAAGACGGCCACGGATATCCATTTAACCCCCCCTTTTCTATTACCTCTACGTTCAGATTGTTGAGATTGTCTTTTCTCTGTCCGAACATCAGACGATAACAACAGTTTCTTCTTCTTTTTCTCTTTTGCAATTGTGGGTGAATCTTCCAGCGTAGGGAATTGTTTTCCACCGCCACCCGCTGCTAATGTTACACCGCTCGTGATGGCGAACAAAATAACAAGCCCGATGCCTTTCATCCTTGTATTATCGTCCACCAAGGGTCAAGTAAGAGTTGGAGTTGGAATCCTATGTAACGGCGCGGCGACTTCCGATTGTGGCATCAATCAAGCAAGGAGGGAGCATCTATCAAATCAAGCAAATTCTCATTTTGAATCCTTTTGAATTTTGACGTCAGCTCAGTGAGATGTTGCGAAATGGAAAAATCTCTGTCTCGCTCACAGCTCGCTAAATACTTTGCACACAGCTCAGCCAGGCGAGCTCTCGCTTTATTTATTTATGCTTGCTCATTATTGCTCATTGCTCTGGTCCGAGGATATTAGGAGGATAGGAATAGGATCTCGCTAGCTATTGCCTTTATATCGCTATGACTCCTATTCGTTTGTGTATTACCATTGCAAGTAGTTGCGCACTGTTGGTGAATGGCTTGTTGCCTACCACTCCGATCAAGACACGAAGGCAGTCCTCTTTGCATCTGTTTCCTGATCTGTTTTCGAAGCAGCAGCAACAGCTCCCTCGCGTGCAGGCTCCATCCAACTTTGTCCCACCAGAACCCAAGCCGCTGGCAATCACAGAGGGTACTGATCTCAAAGAATTTGCGACAGCATCGGCTGGACTAGCGCTTCGTCTGGCGACAGGTGCATTTGTTCTTGGTTGGAAAGTCGACTCAGTATTTTTTGATGATGAGAGTCGATATGCACTGAAATTAGGACCGATTCGTTTACGAGATTCCAGTTCTGTACTAGATGATGCAGCAAGACCATCTAGAACACTAATGTTATATGATAGAGAGTCATCTCCAAGTTGCAAGAGGGTGAGAGAAATGCTCAATCTACTCGACATTACATATGAAGTGCGCCCTTGCTTCGAAGATACAGACACAGAATTTCCGGTACCTTTCCTTGTTGATCCAAATGCAGACAGCACAATCGTGGGTGATGATGATATCATTGGTCACTTATTACAGAAGTATGGGCCTAACCCGGACTTATTTGATCGGAAAGCACTGTGGCCTATCGAGTTTCGGGCATTTGCATTAACAACAGCCCAGATTGCTTCTGCACTACGTGGAAACCCAGGAAAAATGCAACAACCGAACGCTCGACCAGACAACGCATCAATGAAACCAATTGAGATCTGGGGATATGAATGCAGTCCGTTTGTCAGACCTGTGAAGGAGAAATTGGCAGAACTGGGGCTGCCGCACAGAGTCGTGAGTTGTTCCAGGGGATCTAAGAATAGAGATGTCATGGTGGAAAGGACTGGCAGATTTCAAGTTCCATTTATAGTTGATGAAAACACAGGAATTGAGATGTTTGAGGGACCAGAAATTGTGGACTACCTGGAAGCTGTGTACACAACGAAGGAGTAGGAATACAGCCTAAATTACTGTAATTTTGGAGATCTATCTACCCAACCGCTTTTGGAGCCTATTGCGGACGGCAAAATTCTCTGTCGCTCTACTGGATGCATCACACTCTCTACAGGGTGGAGTACTCCAAAGAATATCGGTGCCGCTGATTGTTGACGAGTCTTCAACAATCGCAAACTTTAGCGCATAAAATCCGTGAAGCCTTGGCCACCATTTCTCTAGTGCTGTGATTTCTTCGTCTGTCAAGATTTCAACCACGACTCTATTTTCTTTATCCAATTGCTCGTTTGTTATCGAGCGATCAAACTGTCGCGTGGAATCATCAATTTGGATATCATTAATACCGTGAATATTTGCACGCTGCATTGATGCTTCGAGCCCAGCCATCGCCACTCGTTGTGCATGTAGGTCTAGCTCAGAGAATCCAGCAGCACGCAGAGACAGCAACGTGTCAGCATCAGCTCGTGAAGCTGAAAGAGTGCGATCGTTTGGTCTAGGAAGCGATGCTCGACTTTCGTTGCTCACATCATTGCGAGGGGTGGTACTAGTATTACCACCTAACAGAGTAGAAGTTTCCCCACGGAGAAAGGACTCGAGATGAGGAGGCACAAGAGGAAAATTGTGCGCGTCACACAACACATCACTGGCATCCGGTGCAGGAGGGAATCCACCTTCACCAGTTTTAATGTATTTGCGAAATCTATGACACCACGAACGCGGTAGAGCGGAGTAAACTCCTGGTTTCAGTGGGCAATGAAAGCCATCCACACCCATTTTCGTTTCATTATTGGGAGTAACGAGGCAATCGGTGGGGTATCCCTTTGATCCACGAGTATAAAATCCACGAACAAGAGGGCATGCAAGAGGCTTTCGTCGCTCTGCCTTTTCTTCCTCCTTTTGGTCCAGTTCTGCCTTCTTAGCAGTTTCAGTCTCAGCTGCGCAAACCAAACAGCCTGTACTGCCCACACTTGCATCCAGCTGAATAGAATCTGGATAGAGACGCTTTAGAACTTTCCATGCTTGCTTGTCCATGACTCGTCGGCGTGCCCTGGCTGACTTGGATGAGCATCGCATCAGATCACCATGCTCACAAACTAGGTCAGTATTAATGTTCGACCAAGGAGGCGACGCATCACTCATTCTTCTATCTCTTTGACGCTGCTCTTTTCTTGACAACTTCTTTTTGCTTGAAGATCCTGGATGAGGTGCTTTCTTCCTTCCCTTCGTGGGCGTGGCGAGTGCTGCCTTAGCTTCCTCGGCAACTCGATGACGTTCTTCTCTCTCCTTGCGTTCTTCCTCTTGAACCTCTAACCACCGCAACGCAGCCCGACACCATGACTTGGAGACATAAAACGCAGACGAGCGCTCATGAAGGGGCGGTTCTGGACGACTGAGGACTCGAGCAACAACGAGCATCTCCATGTTACGCAACATTTCATATGTATACGTCTTTTCAGTAGAGACTACGGCAAGAGTAAGAGCAGCAGCGTTGCCCTTCTTCGTCTCCTTCCTAACAATCTTGGCACCTTTTTTTGCAATAAATGACATAGATTTCACTTCTCCACTCACGATTGGTGTGTCAAATCCTTTTGTCAGTTGGCTGGGATACTGTATGGTGATGATGTCAGAGAAAGAGAGTGTCAGCAATCGTATACAATATTTAGGAACAATTGCATTATGTAAAAGAACGAGGCAACAAATGATAATCATATTGGTTGCATGCATACTCACCACATGATTCGCAGCATGTTCAACGACCTCAACAATCAAATCACGGTTGTTGAAACAGCGACACGTCCTTTGCAGAGCACTCAAATCAGTGGCCCTCAAAAACGTCAGGACGTTCAAATGAATCTCCCGTGGGAAGGAAGTTATGTGAGTAGACGCTGCGTATAGCGACGTTGGTGATTTGAGACTCATTTTTGCGTTGTTTATTGCAGAATTTGAGGAAGAATTATTGCTCTAGCTAGCTGTAGTAATTGTTGGGCGGTCGGTGCACGGACGGCCTAGTTAGATGTTGTTCGTGGAAAATTGCTCTTCTCCTAAGTAATAGTGTCAGATTGTTCACTTCTGCATATGGATCTAGTACAATGTGAAAGGAGTAATGCAACTATGTCGGCTTGATCACGACTGTTGAGATTGATGCAAATAACGGCCTTGTTGTCGGAAGAATAATAAACAGAATGACGCGGTTCTGATTTATTGACAACCTGCCGACACGGAAGAAAAATTCTGACGATAAACTGGTGATGCACGGGGGGGGAGAATGAGTTATGCCGATGCAGGCGATGCTAAGAGTATGTACCTATGCCTCTTTATGGTAGAGGCAAAGGCAAAGGCAAAGATGCCATTGAAGAGAGGTGAGATTCAAAGTGATGCGGTGCGTCGCAGGAGAACCAGAATCAGAACTTCTTCTTCGGCTCGCTGCGCGGTGCGCTGATGCAGATCAACGTCACTCAAGCGAGAGAGACCCACGCACATAACCCACGTAAACGGTATCCTACCTACTGCTGATCCGATCTATCCGCCATCTCTCAAAATCAACTCATTTTTGTGCTTGAGCACATTAAGTAGGCACCATGCCACCGTCTACCGCCACTATCACGCTATTCATCGGCTGCTTCGCATCACTTGCATCATTATCAACATCCTTTTCTCCGGATGGTCACCGCAAATTATCACGCCCAAAAACAATACCACATACGCAATTCAACTTAGTACCCCTGTCAGATGCTTGGGATGCTTCCAGTTGTAATGATGAACAATTGTTTGCAGACCTTGTTGCACAGTTAGGCTGTAAATCTTTAGATTCCAAGGGAAGACTCATTCAAACAACCTCAATAGATGAAGATGACGAAGAAAACACGTATAGGCTCTATTTGGCAACAAATGTAGACGATCTGCCACCAATTGCTGAACTGACAATAGATGTGTTCGATGCATCTGCAATCACGTTATCCAGTACAACTGACTGGAGTGCAATGGAGAAGATGGTAGTTGGAGCTCTGGTACAACCAACAATCAGTATGTACAACGCTTATG
>JALLBH010000395.1:0-22887 GCA_036940005.1 Skeletonema menzelii | reverse complement strand
TATCTTGCCTGCATAGGCTTATTGACAATCCCGTCAATATATCCCGGGCTCAAAGCCCTCTCCCGTTGTTCCGACTGAAACGCTGTTTGGTTCTGCCCTCGGCGTATAAAGACTCCAATTTGTTGGTTAAATAATGTCTAGGTAGCGATAATGCAACATTACCTAATTTTCTAAGAGATATGATATTTAAGTGCTACAAAAGCACTACCACAACTACTACTACTACTCTATAGCGACATTTACTACACAAACACGCCGTGTATCGTTTTAGACGTGTCCAGCATCGTCGCAGAAGACAGCATACCAGTGAATTAGACCACGTGGGAGCGAGAGTGAAGAATGCATTGATCTCTCCTTTTCACCATCGAACGATCACCTCGGCTCATCTTCCGACAGCAAATCAGACAACGAAGATAGTCTACTGGTATGCTGTCTTCTGCGACGATGCTGGACACGTCTAAAACGATACACGGCGTGTTTTTGTAGTAAAGGAGTAGTTGTTGTTGTTTGTTGTTGTGGTTATGTTTGTTGGTGTTGGCGATTCAAGGATAGTCAAGGATAGTCAAGGACACTCAAGGATTACCGCTTTCATGCGTTGGATTTTGAAAACGAGGCCTTTAGTCAATCTCACGCACGGCACGCACACTCCACACTGTAATCACACTATAGGCCTCACCTCATCGGGGGTCTTCCAGTCTAATAACAGCGGCTGACGCCTGGATTTTACGTACGTAGGAACTCTATGTCGATGCAAGCCTTGTTCGATGTACGTACGTAGGTACTAATACAATATTTTTCGCGACTTTCGACATAGCCTACCTTTCCGTTCAACATCAACATGCCAACACTCCGAGCCAAACGTGCACCTATCTCCTATCTATGCACCATGAAGACGAGGAAGCTTCCATCAGTAGCATTACTTCATTAACGCATAGACATACCTCTGAATGAAGGAGAGTTGAAATAGCGTCTGATAATACTCAGAAAGTGCGTCGTGGTTCTATATTCCACCATGTCACACAAAAACATCAAGAGCATCCCACCACCCAAGGATTCATTCGTTCCACCAATCATTACAACAACGTCAACCTCCACCGCCACATCCAAAGCACACTTGAGCAACGATAGTCGTGACTTTGTCGAGATAACAGCAGCCATTGACGATATTCTCCAGAGTCATGCAAAGCAGCCTACATCTGCATTCCCTATCGATGATTCTGTCACGGAAGATACTTCTGTAGATTATTCCACTGAACTTGAATACTCCATCGAAGACGACGATGAATCATCCTCCTCATCGTCGTCGAATCAATCATCCTCAAATGACGACCAAGACGATAACAGCACACGTCGTCTTCTAAGACAAGCACATCAACGTCTCCACCACCAATCCATCTACGAGGAAGTCAAACTCTTACGAACACAACTCCATCAAACACTCGAAATAATTAACCAAAACAACACCTTAGAACAACAGCTATCTTCGGCAAATCAAACGATCGAACAGTACGAAATGAAAGAAAAGAAGCATAAGGAGGATATGGCCAAGTGTGAAATGGAATTTATGAACAAGTTGAATGATATGTGTGAAATGATGGAGGTGGAGATTGTCAAGAGAGATGAACGGATTGTGGAGTTGCAGAATAGGTTGAATGAGAAGGAGTTGATTAGAGAGCTGATTTGATGGTGTAGAGACGGAGTGATGATGTTGCTGGAGGGAGAGGTTTGTCGTCATTTTACCAACAACTTGAGGTTAGGGAACTGTTTCTGAATACATCATACAGAGTTTATATGTCAAGCATTTGCTGCTGAATAGAAGATTAAATTGACAAACAGAGCTAACGATTTAAACCTGATTCATTAAAGTTTTCTTGCGAGAAAAGGGAGGACACTATTGAACGACAAGCAAGCTGGAGTTAGAACCTCGGTTTTCGCATGATGTAGAAAATGCAGACACAGCTTTTTTGCCTCGCAGGTATTGTATAAACTTTGCAACGTCAACGCGTTCATTGTTTTTCTCAAACCCTATGTTATCTCTAGAGTAAGCTATAAGCTAGTACTTATTGACAATATAATATTGACCATACGATGAGCGCCGATGAAGAGACTCCTTACCCAAGCCACCAGCCCGCACAGCAGGCATCCGCCTATCTGATCTTCCAGCCAGTGTTCGTTCCAGAAGGGAACGCCCTCAACCTTGTTGCAGAGCTAGATGCCGATGGAGATGGCTTTCTCGACGAGGGCGAGCTTGCAACCGCCCTGAACATCCTCCAGACGTCCCGCAACCAGAATCGAAGCCTGACCAAGATCATTTGTGGCCTTTTGTGTTCTACTCTCCTGCTTGTCGGTGCAGTCTTTGGCACGTCCATCGCTGCGGCCAACCTCTCCAAGGACACCAACGTCGACCGTCATGGAAGACTCAACGGTAAGAGCACAAACTCCGTCGTGCAAACGAGTGAGGCCGTGATGTGGTCGGCCGACAAGAACATCGTGTGCATGACCAACAGGGAACTCGTGCACCTCAAGAGCATCGCACTTTTTGATGGCGACCTTCACTTTCAGGTGAAGGGATTTGCCCGGCCCCCATCGCCCAAGGCCGGTGCGGAGAAGGTGGTCCTCTTAGTGGAGGGCGGCACGATCACCTATGACAAGGATGGCATGGCAGACGCCTCAGGAGATGCGCTCTCTTTGATGAGCATCGCTTTTGGCGTTAATTCGTCCAAGTTTTTGTCTCCATCTTTTTTGGCAAGTGACAATGATGCTGGGAGGCGCCTTGACGACAACCATGACTATAATGCATGTAGGAGACTTGCTGCAAATGTCGGTAGCATCCATCGCAAGATGTGTGGTAGTGGAGGTGGGCCTTCCCTCACGCTCGACCCTCCCACTTCTCCTCCAGTAACCTCTCCCAATCCTCCTACGACTGCCTCCTCAACTCCTCCGCCTCCTAGTCCTTCGCCTTCGGTAAGCTGGCCCCTTGTGTCATCAACCTTCGGCTTTGGTGAATGCCATCAACAAACTGGAGTGGATGATATTTGCTTTGGATGAAAAGATGAAGGTGCTTCTTGTTAATACTTATTTAGTGATGCTTGGCTACAAACCAAAAAGCGGAGGGATTTGTGAGGTGTAAAATATTGATGAGTGTAGATGACAGAAGGAAGGGGAAGAAGTAGTTAAAGTGTGAGTGTGTAGGTACACAAACACAAAATACAAACACCCATTAGCATTAGCATTAGGTGTAGGTGGGATTCCGTGCCTGCTCCTGCTTATAGTTGGGAGAATAGACTAGATACATGAGTATTAGGTTGACTACAACTACATAGTTGACGTGTGTCACATAATAATACCTCTAAGTAGAGAGTAAAGTCCCTCGGCTGGGCTAAGTAGGTATGTACTTACATATCTGCGAGTGGAATGATTACTTACGGTCATCTATGTCATTCCAAAAACGTCATGGGCCTTCTTTTTTGCAATGTAGTACTAATTCCTAACGTTTCATTATTTTTTTAGTACCGTCAAATTGACAGAGTCATTAATTTTGCCCTGGTGTCTGATGTGGTGCATTCTTGTAACGGCGTAACTTTTCGCACGGATTAGAAAATGCAGCTGCCAACGCTCGGACACAGCTTTGGCCTCGCAGGTAGGTAAAAATTTCGTTTTTCTCAACGCCATAAAAGTGATTGATGGTATGTTCCATGTGGTAAGCAGCCGCTCCTCCTCTACCATACTTAGCAAGACAAAAAGACGACAAGATCATCAGCAGCCGATTTATTGATTGAAAGATGTACCTCTTCGACGTCGCAAAGGACTTACTGGATAGCACCACACCCGCTAGCAATGGAGATAAGACGAGTGACAAAGGAGCAAGCGCTAAACCATCCGTCATCCGTAGAGGCAGCAGCGGCGGTGCAGCAAAGAATGGAACAAAGGCGGAGAAACAGAATCCCAATATCAATCGTAGGAGTAAAAGATCGTCGACGTCATCAACTCATCTTCGAAAATCCTCACTCATGGTGGACGTAATGACTGGCGACTTTCTCGATGAATTGTTCGATGATGATGAAGATGAGAGAAATGATAAGGTTTAAAGAAGGATGCATTGAGATGATGGTGGTGTTAGTTTTAGTTGGAATATGAGTGTAGGTGTAGGAGAAGATCGAGGAGAGTCTGATCTTGCTGGCGACTGTTCTCTTCAAATTCTTCATTTGAACGAGGTGAAATCATGTGAAGATTCTAAACTATCTCTGCATCTAGAGGATAAGGGGAGACTTATGTAGTATTGTGACTATTAAAGTGTTATTCGCCTATCACATCGTCAACACTTCCTTTTGTGTGAAATCTATGAACAAATGAGTAGTGAACAAATTAAGAGGAGTTCTACTTCATCTGGGCCAGACCCGTCAAGCTGACTTGACAGGAACAAAAGGAATCAACTGTGGCATATCCACATTGCAACGAGCTCTGTCGAATCTCTAGAGATAAGGCTCCAGAGAGGATGGAGCAGCTCCACTGAAAGGGAGACCAGGGAACCTGCCTCGCCTCAATCGCGTCGAATAAAAGTCGAAATAGTAGATTGAAGCCGCGGTTTTCCACAGTTTCCCAAAAATGAGACGCATTCCTACTCGAAACTCGAAACAACTACAGACAACAGCGCGGTAACTTGTTGCCAACTGCCATCACCGAGTGTCGCTGAGAAAACTGCTCTGGCTCTCAGGGCTAGGTAGGCTTAAGTATATAAGCATGTTCGATGTAAGGTGTAAAAGGTGGGCGGTAAATCTTGAGAAGATCCGATGTCGGTACGTGTAACGGCATATTTTAAAAATAACGGTTTTCAAGAAGGGATGTGAACTGTTCAGTTTCCCAAACATTACATGAGACGCATTCCTGCAACTAAGCACAACTGACTTTAAAGACACGAAGCTAGAGCTAGAGCTGGGTAACGGCTTTGCGATCTGCCTATGAAGTAAGTATGTATGTGTACATAACAATTGACATTATCATCATCACCGCACCCAGCGCTGAGCGTCGCTGGCGTCCCTAAAAATTGTAACATCGTACATTCTCACTGCGACGATGTCCCCAGTATTTAATGTAATTAAAGCCATGCTTCAAAAGAAGAAGCATGGAACTTGCATTTCACTCGATGAACGAACGAGTGTAGATAAAAGGAGATACGAAGTGATGTTGGAGGAGAGCGAAAGGGAACCAACCTTCTCCCTCAGCATTGATACTGCTACGAATGATGCCGAGGCAGAGTCAGAGGATCAGCAAGATGTTAGTCGACGGAGGAAACAACAGGGCGTATCGTACAGATCAAATCATGACCTTCGGAAATCATCTCATTCATTTGACATGTTGACTGGACTTGAACTTGTGCTCAATGATGAAGAATATGTTGTTGATGACGGCGAAAGTACCAAAGACAATGGAAGTGATGTCGATGGAAATGACAAAATAGCAGTAACAGATGATGATGAGATGATGTATGTTCTTTCGGGTCCTCCGAGCATGAAGAGAATCAGGAGCTTTTGGGTTGGCACAGAATGAATAGAATGAGAAAGTGTGAAGGCGTTAAGTACGATGTGTGAAAAAAGGAGTGAAATGGTGATGCTAAAGCTCAATGAGAAGCTACCCCCGGTGATGAATACTGCTATGGGCTAAGCATGTTCGATGTATGATTAGTATGATGAATGTTTCAATGTACAATAGATGTGCTGAATGCAGAGTATGAGTAAGCCGAACTATGGTATTATTGTCTACGGAGAAAGAGTTAGTTTAAGTACGTTAAAAACCTATGAGTCTATGCAAAGCCTATGCATTTCCTAATTCCTAACATTCTCAGCAATCGTCTCGACACACAAAGCTCACAGCTTTACGAACAATCTCATCGTGTAGTACATTCATTCATCTCATTGTAAAGAGCTGTTTAGATTCGTTCAATTATCACTACTAAGTTATGATCGACTTTCTTCCATGATTCATTGATAATATAAAGTCAGATCAAGTCTCTCCTGATCATATTCAATGCATCCGAGCCGTCATCATGTAAGTCTTGTTTGTGAGGTGAATACAAACCGTGCTCCAGAGCAATTACGAGAGAGATTCTCATCACATAGACTTGTGGTAGCGTAGTCCGACAAAAGCTGGGAGCAATCATGCTTCTCGCTCGCTGCAGCGTAGGGAGCAGATTAATTTCCCTGTAACATGTTTCAAAACTACGCTCTAGGTAGGGTAGGGACTCGACGGATTTGAACTCGATCTCAGCTCTACAGATACAGAGCTGTGTTGACTATTTTTTGAGCTCTCAGGTAGGTACTCGCTTAGATAGACTTAGAACACATCGTGGCTAGGCTGACACTACGTTTAGCCGATCAAGAAAAGGAAGAGACGAATACGACAGCAACGGCAACGAGGAGGAAGAAGAGGAGAAGCGCTACAGCACAATATGATATGTATTGACGAAGAACGGAAGGCTGGTTGATCAGAGTCCGTCGGACTTTAAACATGGACTTTTTTGTGACGGCCAGTGCCACATTCGTTTTCGAATCACTTCTTAAGTGTTCTTGCTGCATGCTGCACGTCTGAATTCTGAATCTTCATTCGTACTTCTGCGCTCGGCGATGGAACATCATTCTGTTGTTCCATATTATTCCTTTCAAAACCCTAACGCTGGGCAGCTCTCATAATCATCCAACCCATCAAACTCACACGTTGGAAGTCGACCAACCATGATGACTTCCCTTCTTCTTCTTTCTATCCTGCTCTTCATCAGTGCTCTGTTTCACAAAGCCGTCGCAGCAGCCGATCCATCAGCTTCATTCTTCTCCACCACCTCGTCCGCCGAAAAAGAACCATTTACCGCCTGGCTCGCAACCGACAATGCCTCCTTGTACGACCTCTCGACATTTCTATCCACGACAGCCGACCCTACCAAGGGAATGGCAACCTTCTGGAAAGTCAACGGTGATACATTTCACTTGGCCTTTGCCACCATGGCAACAGGATGGGCAGCATTTGGTATCGCCGAAGCGGGAGGAATGTTCGGTGCGGATATTGTTTCCTTCTCCACTGCTAATCCTGACGTACTTGTCGATGGGTACATATTAGACGATCGTCAAGTTCGAGTAGACAATAATAGTCAAGATTGGACTCTAATTTCGTCGGTAGTGGAGGATGGTTGGATCATCGTTGAGGCGACACGAAAGATTACTACGGGTGATACACAAGATAATGCACTCAAAAACGATAAGGAGTTATGGGGTGCACCCACACGACTTATAGCGGCGTGGGGGGATACTGAGGAAATGTCTTATCATGGAGACAATCGATCGAGTTCTTCGGTACGAATCTTTGCCGATCCTTCATCTAACAGCTTGGAATCGGATGCGGTGGTGAATGCGCTTGAGAAGAATTCAGATGGATATTTTGATGTTGTCAATGGTGCCTACGAAATTCCTGCCAGGGAAACTGATTATGAATACATTTGCAAGTCGTATGATGAGTTGAAAGAACAATTTGGAGGTGATATGACCGACATCACAATGATTGCTGCCACTCCCATCATTACCGAGGAAACACGTCAATTTGTACATCATTTCATCGCCATGGCGATACCCAGCTGTGACAACCAGGATCGCTTCAAACGGGAGCAAATCTACGGATGGGCACCAGGGGATGTGGGTATGGTCCTCCCCGATGATGTCGGCTTTCCCATGTTTGATACGGAAGATAATCAGGCAATCATGATTGAAATTCATTACAACAATCCAAAGTTGATTTCTGGAATGGAGGATTCTAGTGGGGTGCGGTTTTATTACACTAATGCACCAAGATTGCATGATGCGGCTATTCTTATGCTTGGTGATCCAATGTTGGGTTTGTATGGGGTGGCCATTAATGATGGATTGACCATGCATGAATTTTCTTGTCCTGGAGAGTGTTCTTCTCTCTTTTTGGATGAGCCTGTGACTGTCATTTCTGAGAAGCTTCATATGCATAAAACTGGAGTTAGGATGGTGAATGAGGCTATTAGGGGAGGCGAAGTCTTCCACACGGCAACAGTTGAAATCTTCGACTTTGAACAACAAGGTGAGTTTGTCCTCTCAGATATTGTCCCATCGTTGCTCTGTCCTTCTAAAAAATGCTCTCATATTTTATCACAGGAGGATTCCAACCGCAGCAAGATTCATATCAGTTGCAAGCTGGTGACAAGTTTCGTACAACTTGCTACTACAAAGATGGCACTGTATTCAAAGAAGGCTCGCAAGATGAAATGTGTATCGCATTCTTATTGTATTACCCAAGAAAAAAGTATGCTGGAATTCCATTCGTTTGCCCGTATCCTGGTCGATTTCCTTGTGCCGAGGAGTATGTTTCTACCGACTTGAATGGTTATGAGGATTTAGGGAGGGTCTTTGGAACATCTGGAAATGGTCCATTGTCGAATGTAACTCTGCCTCAACCTCCTGTAACAAGTATGGAACCTCCAACTCCATCTAACAGCAATACTGGTGAAAATAAGCCCGCATATGCGCCTATTTCTACTGACGAAGCGCCCGAAACAGAAAATCCTACGAGCAAAGCAGAATCTACAAAAAAATACTGCTTGTTTGTGATTACTCTTTCCTCTGCTGCGATGTTCGTTACTCTTGTATAGAAATCTAAATTCAATGTTTGTACAGTTTGTTCCATTCTCTTTAGCCTCTATTAGTCTGTAAAACAGGAATATTATTCGGACATAGCAAGGGATTATCATCGCAACAAATGCTTAGAGACACAGAAGTGCATTCATGATATCCTGCATCCTCTAGGTGAATGCTCTTGATAGGTCTCCTCTAACTCATCATCGTCGCCATTGAGATCATCTAGATGATTACCTCGTTCCACTTCGTGACCCTCCTGCTCGCCAACATCACCTGCATCAACTTGATGATTTTCTTCCCCAAATGTGTGCGATGGCAACTCCAGAAAATAAAGGACACTATTGAACAAAATATCTTGAGGCAAGACAAGCTGGAGTGTGGTTGCTGCCTCGATCAATAAGCGTTGATGTTCTACCTGGTAGTGAATAATTTTGTGAAGAACTGATCTAATCCACGTTCGTAATGCACGGGCCTTTTCTCCATGCTCCTCATCCTCATAATTGTCATCCCACTCACCAGCACGTGCATTGGGAAGAATACGATGGATTGAATCAATTTCTCTGTTCAAATCATTTTTCCATTCTTCCAAATGTAAAGCAGCGAATATTTCATGCAGATCTCCCTTTTAACCGTATCAACGTGATTCAAAGCAACACACCTTTCGGAATGTATCATCAGCAGTAATCAAGTTTATTTCAATGGGATGGTTATTTATGCTTCCCCCTTAACAATCCTAGCTGATGGCAGGTCGATATACTCCTCAAAGATCTACAGCTAGCAAATGCAGCTACATACATTAGTTCCAGCTTGCCACATTCCACATCCCTCAAGGCGTAACAATTGTCAAAAATCCAAAATTCTCCACAATTATTTTGACTCCCCGCATAAAATCACCCGTTTCAAATGCCAACAGAGTGTTGGAATGCCCCCATTTCAATCTTTTCTACGTTATTGTCACAAATGACGTCAAATGATGGTACGATGACATGCATGGAATGCCCATCGTGGAAAATGACCTTGATAATGGCAACAACATGGACATGAGTTGCATCATGAGGAATATCTTTTTCGCCGGTATATATGAATCTTTGTGTCATTATGCCGAAAAGAGTGGTAGCTCTCTCTCTACAGAGAGGTGCAATATTATAATATATACGTTTGTCACCCTCTCTTTCTCTTTCTAGAGTTTGCTGTTCCAAACAGTATCAAACTGCCGGCCGCTTGCCTTTGGTACGAACACAGGTGCCACCGCCCGTACCCAGTATTGTACCCCGCTACCAGAAATATGATGACTTCCCTACTGGGTCGATAATAGCAAGGTGTTGTTGACGCAGTTTCGTCAACGGCAAAAATCGCATCGTAGTTGCGTCGTAGCATAGAGGGGCGGCTGGGCCGTACTTATGGTAAGTAGGAAGTATGTGGAAGCATCACATTGTTCATGATCGATGGCGAGGTCGGTCGGTTGTTGACAGATAGACACAGCAGCAGCCAGCAGCAGTCTGCTTCGGGTTCGGGTTCGCTTCAAGAGAAAGGTTATCCCTAAAGAACCGCCACCTGACCTACCAACAAATCCAACGCCTTTCTTCAAGAATCTTGTCTACATAGGACCAGGTACTCACTAACTTATCATAGGTACATACCTTGATAATGTCGAGTCTTGTCCGTGATTGGCCATCACTTTCGCACAGTTGGTAAAATTCGGCATCGCCATTTTGCTTCCTGCATGCATTCCATTGATGATAATTGTTGGAATAGGAGTCGTATTGTACATAGTTGTGATAAATCATACAGCAGTGTCATTAATTCAACTCCTCGACTCTCTGTCAGTTCACATCATAGAGAGCCATTTACTATATTGATTGTATTCCAAAGAAGGTGAATTCAAATAATCGTGAGAACACCATTGGCTCTTTCTTATACGGTATAATATCATTATACTCACATCTTGTGTGCACTTTGACCAACACAGTGATATCATATCCAGGGTGCAACGTACGGATATATAGATAGTCTATATATATATATATATAGCTCTCTTGCGACTAGAGACGATCAATTTTGACTACTGTGGTATACATATAGCTTGTATCTACTACTCGGTGTGCACCAATATAATATAGTTACTATATTATTGGAGCATTAGAGTGTTAACAACAACAAACAACGCAGCAATTTAGTTCAAACACCAACCACTCCAAAAAATAATAGAATGGCACTCAATCCAAGTAAAACAGCCTCACCACCCCTCACTGACTTTGCTTCACTTTCGGGTGTTTCATTGTTGATGAATGATGATGAGGAAAGTGGTATTGTGTTAGCTGCTGATGCTACTACGACGAATAGTGGCTATGACGGAAATGGGGAAGAACAACAAGGGGGTACGAAGAATGCTATAGCTATAGGTGATAATGGTGGAAATTACGAATCCAAGTTTGGAATTCCACCAGAGATTCAAGGGAAGGTGAAAGGTGGTGGACAATATGGAGGTCCTACCAACAGCAACAACCTCAATGGTGGCACCAACAACAACAACACCCCCTCACCAACACGAAATAACATTCAACTCGAAATATCCACCGAGGATGGTGGATCAATGAATATTCAACGGGAGGTTACTTTGGAAAATGTTAGTTTGACCACTACTACTCCTACTTCGACTTTGATTTGTACGAATAATGCCATTCGTAGTACGAATAATGATGCCGAGTTGATAGTGGGGGGAATGATGATGATGCAGGAAGAAGGAATGATTGGTGATAAGTTGATAGTTGGAGGAGGAGTAGAGGATGAAATGAAATTTGATGGTGTCAAGGGAAGAAAGATAGGTTGTGATACTGTCACTAATGATGATGATGATGGTAAGGGGATTGGAACTGAAAGGGTCAATGATGGAAATGTCAATAGTGATGATGATGAAGTAACTGATACTACTGATGATGAGGGGCGGGGGGAAACAACCAACAATCACAATTGGAATGAAGGAACTGATAATGGTGTGTTGTTCCATCATCAAGACAATATCAAAACAGATCCAGATATTGAAGAAGATGATGATGAAGAAGACAATGCCTACAACAATTACTTGGATACTACATCCGTAATTACCAATTCCATGAGTGTTATTACGGATGTGATTGATAATTACAGTTCCTCCATTCCTGGTGTTGGTGGTGGTGCTACTGCTACTACTACTACATCTACATTGGGGGGAGTTACTACTACTGCAGCTACTACGTCCAACAATGAAACTTCCACCACAAGAGAAGAGATGGGTAGTAGTACTACTACTACCCTACTACCCGACATGAATACAACATTGCAAGATGCGGGGAATGCTGTATATGATGCGGTTGCCTCCTTTCTTTCCGGTGGTGGTGGTGATACGACTACTACTGCTACTACCACTACTAATAATGATGGTAGTACTAGTAATACGAATGGGGTGCAAACTTCAAACAAGGAGGGGATCATCATCGAACCCCAACAACGAAGAAAGAGGAGTGTTACAGCACCACCGAGAAGAAAGAGTAAGACAGAGGTTGATATGTTGACTGGATTAGTTCTTGGTGGGGGGAACAATGATGATGATGAGGAGGAGGAGGGTAGCCTAACCGTTTCCACTACTACCAATTCGATGATGGGGACGCAGAGTCAAAAGGATGATGATAATGATGGGAGATTATTGTTGGTGAATCCTCCTGTTTCCGAATCGGTGGTGAATCCTGTGAGGATTGTTTCAAGTGAAGATGTGAATGTGGAGGGGAGTCAAATTTTGGTCAAGAAGAAGAAGAAGAATATGAGGGAGAGTAGTGAGGAGTTGGAAGAAGAAGAAGAAGGTGGTGGGACATTGTCCAAGAAGGATCAAGTTGTTGATCACTTTGTGGAGAATAAGGTGGAGGGGGGTGGTCATGAGGATGATGATGATGATGAAGTACGAAATTCCAACAGTGACGAATACTATTATCAAAATGCTCACTCTCATGAAAATCATCATCATTCTCATGATGGTGGCGGTGGTGTTGGCAACAACAATGATGATGATGATGATGTACGTGAAGATTCATTAGTGTTGGATACACTCTCTTCTGATTGGCTTCCGTCGGTAGGACCTTCGGGAGAAGACGAAGACAAGGAGTATGAGGAGAGTAGGGATGGTCCATTCACGTTGAGTGCACAGAATTTATTTGGGACAAGTGTCAAGTCATTGATGGATGGGTCATGGTCATCATCTGCTGATTCATCGGGAGAGGTTGTTGTTCCGAGTAATAATCTGGTGCAGGTGACAGGGGGGGAGTTTATGGATGTTCCTTGCCGTCCTCGACGTAAGCCTCAACAAGGAGAGGGAGGAGGAGCTACACAAGAAATGTCAAGTGAAGGTGGTAGTAGCATCCCCGCCACTTCTACATCCACGTCCTCTCAAGACCCGTTACAGTGCGTCCCATTGTCGTCGACGACGTCGTCATCAAGTGCTCAAAGGAGGAGTCAGTACAAGAAGCAAGGAGGAGATGAGTCATCGTTCAATAGTGACATGATGGAATTACAGCGTGGACTGCCCATGTCTTCTCCAATGGCAGGAGATGTCTCGAGGACTAGTGACATGATGGAATTGCAGCGTGGACTGCCCCTGCCTCCTGGGAGGGCGGAAAGTATTGATGAATCGATGAATAGTCGCATGATGAAATTACAACCGGGACTACCTATGGAAGGTGATGCTTCCACAAATAGTGACATGATGGAATTGCAGCATGGATCACCCATGTCGCCGGGTAGGAGTGAAAGTCCTTCGGATGAAGGTTACAAGAATGCAGATCATCACGACATAGTTCATTCCCCGATTAGAAGGAGAGACGAAGCGATTCACACAATGGCTGAGGCACTGTCATTGCATCATCAGCATCAACCGACTCCGCAGAGTATTATTATCGACACTAAAAAGCCTGAGATCCCTGACTCATATCCGTCATTGATGGATGCCTTACAATCTGGGTCGTCCTTTGGATCTGTAACAATTGCAACTCAATCTGTTGGTATCGCACTCCCAAATCAAACACTTCACAATAATGGGCGAGAATACATTGATCATGAAGCAGAAGAAATATTAAATGTTCAAGATGAAGAAGAAGATGAAGAAGGCCGCCGTGAAAATTCCTTAACTTACACTGAGTTCTACAATACTCAGCAACCCCTTCAAGGTGCTGATCAAGCGGTACAGGCAGCATCTTTGCCTCCATCGTCGTTCCCTTCCCTTCCTTCTGCCGATGGTAATGTAGACCCGAGAATGGACATCGACTATCAGCGGCATTATATTGTGGATCTTCAACCGATTAACGAGGAGGTTACTAGTACGTCTCGATCTGGGGTAACCTCAGGAGAACATCCACCAAGAGAGGACGCGGGTGTGAATAATAATGCGACTGAAAATCTCCACCAAGTGCGGCAGCAGCAGTTTCGACCACAAGAAGCGCAGGCTGCTGCCAATTTGCATCAGCAGCAACAATATCACCCCATGGCTCCGGCTCCTCACCAACCAAACGACCAATTTTTCAACTATCGTCACCAGTATTACCAAGAGAAATATCAAGATGATAATGAAACGGCGCAGTCTTCCAGATACGATGACGATACTGATTCCACCTGTTCTTCTGTTACGCTTTCTCAGGCCTTCCAAGGCTCTGATGAGTCATCCGTCGGTTTGAATAGTTCCGTATCGAGCATTACGTTCTCTCAAGTCGATCAACATGAGCATGATCAGGGCTTCTTTATCGCAACAAAACTAGGAGACTTTGTGCAGGTTCCAAATGAAGTTGATATTAGTGAGTACGATTATGATACCCTGCCGCTGCCGGCGGATGCGGATGCTAATCTTAAGACCGCTGAGGAAGAGAAGCATCCCACAGATCAGACGTCACCCACCAGTGAGACAATCACAGCAGATAATACTGACGAAGTTTCAAACACTACCGCTGCGCCAGAAAAGAGCAAGGAAGATAGTCAAAAACAAGTCGGGGCAACATCAGAAGACATGGCATCTGACCTTCTTGCGTCCATAGTTCCAGAATGTGGTGTACCCATACCAAGCGTGATGGCCAAGGTTGGCACCCGAAGGCGCAAGTCTTCAAATACTGGATTTTTGGTACCTTGGCACTCTTCCCGATCTATTCAGAGCTATCACTTTGGTAATCAGAGAAAGAATGGTGGGCGGCAACAGCGGAGCAGCAGCAACAGTAGTCTCTTTTCGATTGGTTCAGTGCACACATTTCGTGGGTAGAAAAGAAAGCTTATGTATGTTGAATGTTAAAGAAAGTACTTTTATTAGGAAATAGTTTTTTTGTAGCTAGCTAGCTAGGAGCTTTCATGCCAAGAAGTTAGGGTGTTGCCTCTGCTTACAATAATCTCAATCTGATGCACACTTGATTTATTTTATGTATTACCATATTTTCCCGGCTCTTATTTTCTCGCCTCAAATATATCCCCTTCGGATGCAGGCTTAATCTGAATCGTCACTGTCTGAATCGCTGCTAGATGCATAGGAGCCAGAATCTTCTGAATCGGACGATGACGGTTTTGGCTCAGGCTTTTTCTCCTTTATTGGCTGTTTCTTCTTACTTGGCTTTTTCTCGCTCTTCTTGTCTTCCTTTGGCTTACTCTTCTCGTACACAGCAAGCTCCTTCTTGTACTCTTCCTTCGCCTCATCTGCTTTACCCTTCCACTTGGCCATTTCGTCCTCATCAAGAGATTTGTACTTTTGAGAGATTTCCTTGGTCTTCATTTACGTTTTCAGTGAGAGAGAGGTCTTGTGAGCAAGGACACAAACGCAAAGGTAAACTGAAAAAGCACATGAATCCAATACACTCACCACTTCTCCCATCGACAAGTCAGGATTTTCTTCCCTGACTTGCTCACGCACCGAATTAGCATACAACATGTATGCATTCATTGGCCTCTTTGGCGCATTGGGGTCCTTCTTCGCACGCTTTGCTGTCTTCTTTCCGCCACCATCGTCCGAATCGTCATCGTCTGACGGTGGTGTGTAATCCTCCATTTCTTTTTGATAACGCTTCTTATCCTCTTCGGCCATTTCTTCAAACTCGACCTTGTCATCATCACTCATTTTCTTCCACTCCTCACCAAGCAATTTCCCCTGTAACAATGATGTTGAAAAGTAAGATGAGAAACACAATGACGAAGTAGACAAATTCTTCAAGCCTCGACAAGGAACAATTCACTCACAATTTGTCCAAAAGTAGCGTCCGGATTGGCTGCTTTAATCTCATCTCGCTTAGCACTTGAGAAGTACATGTAAGACGATTTTGGATTCTTAGGCGCATTTGGATCCTTCTTCTTTTTCTTGGTAGCCTTTCTCTTCTTGGGAGACGCCTCGTCATCATCCGAGTCCTTTGCCTTCTTTGCTTTCTTCTTCTTGGCGGATCCGGCCTTTTCTGCCTTCTTTGCTTTCTTCTTGTATTCTGCCAAATCCGAATCGTCAGATACAACAGACCCCATATCATCGTCGTCGTCTCCGTCACTCATATCATCCGATTCTGACTCCGAAGCTTGTTTCTGATCATAATCCTCATCCTCCGACTCCTCTTCATCATCCTCATCCATCTCATTGTACATGGGAGCCCCACGAGTTGGCTCCTCCTCACCACCCGCCTCCTCAATATTCTTGATCTTAATCTTCTTCCCAGACAAGAAGCTGTACAATGCAGAGTAGTTGGTCTTGTCAATACCAGAGAAGGTGTATTCCTTGGCAGATAAATTGTCACCGGGAGTACTTTCCAAAGTCACAGAAAGATCAAAGTTACGTGTCGATCCCTGTCCCCCTGCATAACGTTGGAACTCTACCGATTCAATCTCATCAAAGCGAATGAGCACAGCTGGCTTGTGAATGAAAATGAATTGCTTCTCAAGCGGGTAGAGATGTCCCTCATTCGCACGCAATGCACACTTGACACATGCTTGTTGATTGGCATTGGCAAATTTACCTGGAATGAAGACCTTCTTCTTCGTAATGACCTTGAATGTCTTAGCGACAAGGTTGGAGAAGGAACCAGTCATGTGTGATTGAATTTGTCCACCGTATTCTTTTTCGAGTGTGGCCTCGTCCAGATTGACGTCCAATTCGGATGGTTCGTTGGTACATTGCATTACCAACATGTTGTATCGCTGCGTAGAAAAATAGGGTCGGGGGTGAATATTAACTTTACCCAAAAAGAAAAAAATGACAGCAATCCAATAATCCCACTTTCATTGCGCATGCATACATCACCAAAAATCTCCCATCCCCATCACAACCAACAACAACAACACCATCCTTAAAAGAACTCACCTGCTGCCCCTGCCGAATAGGCTTATCCAACGCAATCACAAACGCCTTATGCATATCATCCTGCTTCGGCAACAAAAACAACCTCGAAATATCATCATACCGAATCTTATAATCATACTTGGCCCCCCTCATCCTCAAAAATGAATCATACAATTCAATCGAATACCGTCCCCTCGGCGTCAAGAATGTACCCTTACCTTCATCAAACTCGGCAATAATCGCTCCAGATGTCTTTTTGACACTTGCCACCTGCATAATTCGACTTTGGAGTACTTCCGCAGGCGTGGCTGCCTCCTTATCGGATGGATCAACATCCACATCGGGGGGGACGTAGAATCGTATAGCGACTAATTGATCGGTACCTGCCTCGACTGTATCACTTTCCAAAAATTGCATTTCAATTTCATTCCGATTGTTGCCCGGTAGGACACATTGACTTACTTCGCCAAGGTCAACCGAGAGCATTTCATCTCCGTCACGTGGTTCAAATTCCTCTTGACCTTCCTCGTCGGCATCCTCGAGGATACATTGGCGGAAAACTAGGTGCTTATTGGAAATGTTGGTGTTGCCCCATGAATTGCCCGCAGATGACATGGAATGTCGTTTGAGTGGAATGTTGTAGAGTGATTGAAAGGTGGCGGCGAGTGTGTCGTAATCAGTGGCGGGGAACCCATCGTAACGGTACGCTGGAGGATGCTGTTTGGATGCAGAAGCGGTGGCATTGTCGTTGGATTTGGTAAGGATGCGAAGATGACCGGATTTACCAAAGACTGTCCAGAGAGCACCGGCGATGGCATCGGCGGGGAGGGACTTTTTGGTTTCGAAATTATCGTCGTTGGTTCCGGCGGCTGATTTCCAGATTACTCCGGCTTCGTTGGCTGTTGAAATGGAGAATTATGTTGGATCGATTTGTAGGAGGTGTCACGTGAGCATTTATTATTTTTTGCAATGACACACAAAACACGCACGTCAATGATTTCAAAATCTTGCTGATAATCATGTTACTCAAAAAGCACCGCTTACCTGTAAAAGTACCGACAGCATGGCCATAGAGACCAATATGTTTCCATACTGCCGGCCTTGCTCCTGATGATGTATCCATCTTTGTAATTTATTGATAGGTTGTGCAATGTGTGCGAAAAAATATTTAATGTTGCACGTGTAATATGAACGAGTGTCGTTTTGGCGTGCCTACAAATATATATATAGTCTGCTGAAGGAGGAATCTGCGCTGCTAGCAGTAGTGATGATAGAGCTATATAGTGTCGTTTGGTGTTTACTCTGCTGAAACTGGAGGCTATTAGGAGAGCGTCGACATGGATCATGGATGATGAAGAAAAGTTGTGGATGGTACAATACAAATAATCTGGCGGGAAGGTTGCTCTGTTTGAGACAGGCATCTTGATTAGCATGAATAAACGTACAGAAATAACCTAAACCCCCACTCATCAGTCTACATAATCAGTAAGAAGTTGTTGCTGTAGTATCGTAGCATCCTCTATCTCCATTGTTTGTTGTGTGTGTAATAAATAAGTAGTAGAAGAAGAATATCTTGCCATGAAACTATCGCCGCTTTAATGGGAGGAATGATATGCATGAAGAAATTGACTCAACGAATCAGATTCTCACTATGCTGGTGGTAAGGAGAATGGTGTTTATGCGGGGGAAAGGCCTGGGCGATACAAAGGTGGATTAGATCAGTTCTCGACAAAATTGTTCGCTACAAAGAAGAGCATAATAATCAATCGATAGCGTAGTCTCAAGACTAGTCAAATTCCACATTGACATTAAATATGAATGTAGCTCTGCAACAAATCACAACAATCTTCACACCATTTACATTTTTCTTTTCTTCCTTAATGACAAATCCAATAACTCCGCATCAATACGTAGACTCTCAGACGGTTAAGTTGTCTTGGTACAATAATTGGGCAATCAATATCTGCTTTCCATCTCCATTATATCCACCTCAATCCAGCTCCTCTACCAATTCACAGCACAACCAGGTTGGAACGTGTCAAACGCCAAAAAGTTTTTCAGCTTATTCGCTGCAATAACACTCGCCACAGCCGCCCTAAACTTTCTCTTGCCATTAAACTTCCTCAAATTGTTCAAATTACTTCCCATATCATGCTCGCCCAACTCCGCATCCGTAGCCGCGGCTATCCAATTCGACTGCAACGCCTCACTCGCCGTCAACCGATCATCCGCCTTGACGCATAACAAATTGGAAATCAAGTTTTTGGCATCATCCGAAACAGTTCCCCAGTATTCCTCGTGGAATTCATATTGCCCCTTTCGAATTTTACGGAATAGACGACGCTGGTCGTCTTCTATGAAGGGGGGATAGCCCCCGAGTAGGATGTAGAGGATTACTCCTACACTCCACATGTCGGCGGATTCATCGTAGGGTTTCCCGTTGAGAATTTCGGGTGCCACGTATCCCTGTTGAGGAAATTTAATGTTTGGTGAGATGAAAGTAGAAAGATTGTTGTGGAATAATAATGATGCACACCACCACAGTGAAAACTCTCAATCAAAATCTCCCCCATCAAATACTCTGCACGAATCATAATTCTACAACTACAATCAATCAAGCAAACTCACCGGAGTACCACACTGAGTCTTCAAACTCCCCCTCCCCTCCACAATCTTGGCAAATCCAAAATCGGCAATCTTAATACTCGAATCATCCTCCTTACTCAGCAACAACAAATTCTCCGGTTTTAAATCTCGATGCGCCACCGAATGTTCATGACAATACCCCACAGCCTCCAGCAATATCCTACAGGTAGCCCTTGCCTCCTTTTCATTGTAATAACTCTTTTCAACGATCCGATCGAATAATTCTCCCCCCATGACACATTCCATAACTAGATAAAACATGTGTTTTTCTTCAAAAAAGTCGAATAGGCGAATGATGTGTTTGCAGTTTCGAAGTTGGGAGAGGATGGAGACTTCGTCTTTGAGGGCGAGGGTGTCTTCGGGGGAGAGTTTGGAGCGCTGGACACATTTGATGGCGTAGGATGTTGTGGGGCTGCGGGTGTGTGTGCCCCGTTTTACTACACTGAAGGCTCCTGTGCCGAGCTGTGTGTGTTTATATTTGTTGTTATTTGATGGTTGGAATCGTGTATGAGAGAGAGAGCGTTGGAATGAGCAGCGTCATGATATAACAGATGATTTGCAAAAATATTGAAATATTCTCATCCACTGTATTGCTTTGATTTTGCAGTGTCTACAATTTGCCCCCCGTATTATGAATTCTCACAGCTCACTCTGCAAATAAAACCGTTATAACATTATTCACCACCGTCATTATCCAATAATACAATATATCTTCCTTGCCCCCAAAAGATACGACACATGTCCAGATTCGCAATTTATTTTAAATGGCCCCACTCTCAGGTTTGATAATAAAACTCACCGTATCGGAAAGAGAATAGAGCTCATCGAAGGCCATTCCAGACGAGGAATCAGGTCGTGGTGTCGATCCCATTGTTGCTATGCAGTTGATTGTTTAACAAACCTGTCACGTTACTTATTCTTATTGTTCGAGTGACAATGACAATGGTATTTATCGTAAGTGGGGGTTTAGGTTATTTTTGTACGAATTTTTCTCTTTGGTCGGTGGACGAAAGGCCGGTTCGCATTACGACGTGTCGCATTCTCCGTTAGAAGAAACTGTCAAAACAGCTGTTCTCACAGTCGTCAGATGTCCCATTACCAACGGGCAGGCTGAGGAGGTCGGTGACGGATAACATAAACTCACTTGCGAATTCTCTTCATACTTCAATCATGCTACATGAACATCAGAATCAGAACCGTCCGACGCAACATAGATCTATGGCCGACAGGCCGAATGTATCACCAACGTGCGTAGGCGTAGGAAGAGCCTTGCAAAAGGTACCTTCCTCCGGAGGAGGCCGTGGCGCTATCCCCCCGCTGCCCTTTTCTAAGCGGCCTCAGCAGCCGTCTACTTTTTCCTCGGGTAGTGGCGGGGATCGAAGGCGACGTAGCTGCGATGATGCTCCTTCTGAAAATGTCAAGAATAAGGAGCAAGTCCAAAAGGCGACGCAGCTGCGATGATGCTCCTTCTGGTTATGTCCACAGCAAGAGCAAGAGCAGTAAAACGGACGCTGACAAAATGTAGGACATGCAGATGAATTGATTCAACCTCGTGTGTCTCGTGATGCATTATCTAACCACTACTTACATAATTAAGCATTTACTGTTTGACTGTTATCTACTTATCATCCACCAAACGAATACACGTTGCCCAATGTTTCATCTTAAACGACTTGGTATGACCCAACTTATCTACCACAAATAGTATACTTGCCTCCTCTCCGTGCTTTGGCTTCGGAAAATCGGCAACAATTCCATAGGTCCACTCGTGTGAACTTCGTCGTACCCATGCAAAGTCATGGATACGAAGTTGCTTTACGAGATTTTCTGCCTTGGTGGTGTTGCCCTCAACGATCTGATACTTGGGAGAACGGAATGTGTCGCCTAGATCAAAGTTTGGGCCATCAAGCTCACTGAGATGATCGAGGTCGAGGGATAGTGGCGCTTCCAATGATGACAACTTGTTCGTAGTTGTGGAGGGACTGCCTTCCGTGTCGACAGTGTGCCTCCTGGACTTCTTCCATGCTGATTTTGTCGTTGAGGGACGATTCAGAGTCCAGGATTTCCTCCTCCTCTCACCACCACCACCACCACCACCACCGCTCTTCCTTGATGGAGATACATCCTTCTCAAGAGCATGAACTGTAGATGGCACAGCAGAGCCCTTGGCCTTGGGAGAAGAAGTAGTCGTATTAGATAATGCATCACGAGACGCACGAGGTTGAATCAATTCATCTGCATGTCCTACATTGTCAGCGTCCGTTTTACTGCTCTTGCTGTGGACATATCCAGAAGGAGCATCATCGCAGCTGCGTCGCCTGTTGGACTTGCACTTATACTTATTCTTGACATGTTCAGAAGGAGCATTTTCACAGCTACGTCGCCTTCGATCCCCGCCACTACCCGAGGAAAAAGTAGACGGCTGCTGAGGCCGCTTAGAAAAGGGCAGCGGGGGGATAGCGCCACGGCCTCCTCCGGAGGAAGGTACCTTTTGCAAGGCTCTTCCTACGCCTACGCACGTTGGTGATACATTCGGCCTGTCGGCCATAGATCTATGTTGCGTCGGACGGTTCTGATTCTGATGTTCATGTAGCATGATTGAAGTATGAAGAGAATTCGCAAGTGAGTTTATGTTATCCGTCACCGACCTCCTCAGCCTGCCCGTTGGTAATGGGACATCTGACGACTGTGAGAACAGCCGACGATGTTGCGGAGGTCTAGTCCTTGCGGGTGGAACGAGGAGAGAGTCTTCAATCCAGCCGGAAAGAAAAACCTTGGCACGTTCGTAGCTTTCTGCCTCGTTGGCGCTGGGTACGACGTCGTTTAGATTGATTGCCTTTGCCATGATAGTTGTGAGCTATGCACCCTTGGTTGAGAGTAGGGGGTGATAAGTAGTTATGATTTTATGGTCTGGCGGCTGCATAAGTACTTACATACTTACATGTTGCGGCCTCGTTCTGCCTGACCTTTGGAAACTGCTTGGGCAATGTCTGAGCGTTGTTGCGGCCTCCTTGGAAAAACTGCTTATCCACCAACCCGACATACACTATGGTACGACATACTTGTGACTTATGTAGAGAGCTGAAAGGCCTTATTCAAACTGTTCGTCTCTCTCTCAATGTACAGCTCTCTCTCTCTCAACATGGTACACACTAAGTAGCGATAGAGTAGATGAGTAGGTAGGTAGGTAGGCGTTGAAGTTGAGGGTCGGCCTAATCAAGGCCTTTCAGCTTCAATCCTTTTATTCAGCACCCAGTGGAGATTATTAGCAAGGAGTCCCAGTTACAG
>JALLBH010000394.1:0-22387 GCA_036940005.1 Skeletonema menzelii | reverse complement strand
TGTCAAGCGATTTGTGACCGCACTCGACTGCTGTGACCAAACTGATGGGATCACTGACACCATTACATCATAAGTACCATGACCATGACCATGACACCCTCGTCCAACTTGCACTGATGTATCATACAACATAGCCACGCCACGCAGATCAAATAATGGTGATTGAAGCTGATTCGATTAATGGCATGAGATCGCAACAGAGTAAAGTATTCATGGCGAGTACCATAGCATCGAAATAACGAATAGAAACAGCCTATAATAAATGCACAGTTCAAATATGTCAAACAATTTGAGTAATAACAGTCACCACTACGCTATAGATGCGGCTAAACTTGTGGAAAAATGCCGACGGTTGTTGCATTCCATACTAGATGTCATAGAATCGAAGTCATCGACAAGAGCGTTTCAAAGACAGAGTTATCAGTTGGCTACTTTAAGTGATGGTAAGTGTTGTGCATTTCTCTCTCGCCGCCTCCTTTATTAATCATTCGTAATAAATCTCAATTACACGTCCTCTTCTTCTGCTCAAGCACTAAAATGCATAGATAGGCTCATCCACGCTCATTTACTTGATTTGCTCGATCGAGAAATGGAATTCCTCTCCAGCATAAATGAGAGCGACGCCCAAAAGAAGGCACAGATGAATCAATTCTTTGGTGAGCATGAAGAATTCCCTACCTTGATGGACACGGCAAAAACATTGAAGCTAGCTGCGGCGGTTGCACGTGAATACAGAGGTGACGATGATGTAGGGGCAAACATTAACGTTAGATTAAATGGTGCAGGAGAGGAATTAGTTGGAGGTAGTTTTCATGGGTTGACATATTCAAATCCTCCGACATTATCCACAGATGATCATATTGAGGAGGGAAATTCAAGTGGAATGTGGTATGCTGGAAGTCGTTCTCCTTCGCCGCCAGCACCTCCTGCTAGACAACGCTCACCATCTCCGCCTCCGATTAATATAATCGACGACTTGCAAAGATATTCTCCCCCACCACCTCCCAAAGAAAGTCCATATTCAACACCTAATCACAGTCCTCTACAAACTAGACACAGGCAGACATTATCCACGGGATATATAGAAATGCACAGACCACCAATATATCAAACAAAAAGAAATAGAGACAATAGCTTTAATGCATCACGGAGTGCAAAGGATTCAAGCTTGTTCCGTCTCATCGTAACTTTGCAACTTTGCTTGGTCAGAATTGAAGAAGCGAACTCAATACTCTGCGACGGATCTGCGGTTGCAGCGGAAAGAATTATTAGTAATGACATTATTGGACGATCTCGGTCTGATTCTTTTCAGAGAAAGCCATCAATAAGTGATTTGGGATTCTGTCGAAGTTCAAGTAGCGAATATGAGACGCAAATTCGATCTCCAATGCCAGCGCGCTCGAATCAAACCAATAATCCCTCATGGAAGACACACCAGCTAGTAGCCTTAACAATCGGGGTCGGAGGATTAGCCTTGCTGTCACGGCGATCAAATGATAGAGAGGGACAAATGCAGGTAATGAAAACGACGGGTAAGGTTGCTGCAGCCTTGACTGCTGCATCATATATCAGAAAAAGGTGGCGGATAATTTGTATGAAAGAACGAGTGGCAAGCAGTGCTGACGCTCTCGAAGACTGGATCTTTAAATGGATTTGTTTGGTGAATAACAATAAAGATCCTGCAGATGGTGCAGGAGCTAAGCTTCTGACTCATCGAAAAATGAACTCGTTTTGGTATTCGAACGGCTCAATAAGAATACAGCTCATTAAACGCGGTATGGACTTGCTATACGCATCGATTGGCAAGGCTATTGAAATTACCAGAGGGAAAGAGAGCAATGAGAGCTCTGCGGTAGAGCTGAAGTCTTCTGGACTTTGGACGTATGTCGTGGCTTCTGTTGCAGCTTCATACTATAATGTTATTGGGCCAGGAGCCAAATCTGCTCAAGTCATCTCATCATCGTCAACCTCTATCATTCAAGGAGCATGGGGAATGGTCAGTTTGAGTGCTGTGAAAACAGCATCATTGGAAGCAACGAGAATATTGAAAGGAGCTAGTATTGCAGGTCGGATTGAGATTTGTGGGGTCAGTTGCTTCGTCCTCTCACGTGCACCGTTCCCTGCTCTAGCATCCGCATTGAGGCGATTCCACCGCCAGCAAGAAAGAGAAGATGCCAGATTGGGCACCATACACGAGAAACTGTCATCTAATCCTTCGTCAGCAAATTTGAGAGGATTTCAGTCAAGAAATGTGATCTTTCACCTCACTGGTGGTGGTGAGTATTTATGCTTGATCAGGCAGCTGATGCACTTGTTTCTGTCACATGCTTTACTTTGGTGCTAACACTGAATCTTCTTGTCACAGGCTTCTTTGCGCACACGATTGCTGGTGACTTGCCTTATCTCTTAGATTGGAGTGCAGCCACTAATGCAGTTGTGATCATACCAGAGTATGCACTACTCCCTCACCACAAGTTCCCATACGCTATACAAGAAGTAGAGAGAATTTATAGGTCGCTCCGCTTTGGTCATGCTGTAAGTCTTTTAGGATTTCGACCTGATAAAATCATCGTCACTGGAGAATCTGTTGGCGGAAATCTGGCTAGCGCTCTTTGTATATCGCTAATCATGAGCGAGGAAGACGATCAGTGTGTAGAACTGAGCCATCTTGAGAGCATGGAACTAGTTAGTGATAGAGATGATGAGACAGACGAGGAAGGGGGTTCGCTTGCGTTACTAGCTGGGGGATCAGCTCCATATTGTCGCCAAGTCGGTATTGGCTTGCCTGATGCTCTGATGTTGTCCTGTCCAGCTTTGAATTTATCTTCAGATACGACGCAGTCTCGAATAGATGGTGCTCACGATCCTGTCCTTCCAAGCGGTTTGTTGGCTGTTATATCATCCTCGTATGTGCAAAATGAATGTGATCGCAAAAATCCACTTGCATCGCCATACTTTGCAACTGATGTTACCTTGAAGCGATTCCCGTCAACTCTCATCTTTACTGGAAGTGAAGACCCCCTCCTCGATGATTCTGTTATGTTTAACTCAAGGCTAAGAAGCTTAGGAGTCAAGTCATACCTAAGGGCCGTGCACGATATGCCACACGCATTCTGGGCCTTGTCTACAGCTGGAATCGGCCTAGAAGTCCAAAGCGAGTGCCAAGAGTGGTTGCAAAACAATTTCGAATTAGATAGTGTACTGCAACTGGTGCATTAGTATTTGAAGAGATGGGCTGATTCACAGACAGCATCGTAATATAAACGAAAGCGCAATCGTCAGACCCGATGTCAATATCTTCAGGCAGTTCCCTGCAGAAGTAGGGGCGGGTCTGGGAGTCACCGGCAGAAATTGAATGATGTCCACTGGGGATGCTGATGGAGAGGCTGATAAGGACGCCGATGGAGGGTCTGAAGTAGAGGCAGACGGTGAAGCTGACGGAGACACTGACGGAGATTTGGTACTGGCACTCCCCATGATCATATAGTTGAAGCCTCCCAAATCAATGCTGCCTGTGAAAGCTGACGATAACGCCGTATTATTCGTATTCTCTTGAATTGTGGACGCAAAATCACCACTAGCTATCTCGTCAGATACAATCTCTTTGACTTGCTCATAAAGATCTTCTGCTACTGTTGAGTTTGCATTGCAACTTGGGCATGTTTCTGTTAAAGTCAAGTCATAATTGACCACAGCGAGCCCAGATTCCAACAGGCGATTTCGAGTTCTTTTCCACTCGCCGGCGCCGCAAACAATTGAGGTAACATTAACATCCAACAATTCTTGATTTGCATCCAATGATTGCGACACAACCTGCTCGAGAGCCAATGAGAATGCATCTGAGAAGTCGACCTGATTATCCTCACAAACTTCTTCATCAAAATCAGAAATGGACATTGAAGACGATACCGTAATGACTATAGTCGGAGAAAGAAAATCTTCCGGTAAGAATATTGTTGTCTGCGAGCTTGGGATCGCACTCGGTTGACCAGAGGGCTCCCTTGACGGGCTTAGACTTGGATGATCGGAAGGGGAGGAAGTCGGGTTGCTTGTTGGCTTTGTGGATGGCGTTGCAGATGGCTTCGACGACGGAGAAGAACTGGGCCCAGCTGAGGGCAATGAGCTTGGATTTCCTGTCGGCCGGGCAGACGGCGATGTAGATGGCTCTAATGACGGTGACAAGCTTGGATTCACTGTTGGCTGGGCAGATGGCTCTGATGATGGAGAGGAGCTTGGATTGGTTGTCGGCTGTATAGACGGCGATGAAGACGGCTCGGGCGATGGAGGTGAGCTTGGAACATCTGACGGTTTGGAGCTCGGATTGGCTGTCGGCTGACTGGATGGCGATATAGAGGGCTTCGACGATGGAGTTGAGCTTGGCCAAGCTGACGGCGGTGAGCTTGGATTGGCTGTCGGCTGAATCGATGGGGATGAGCTTGGATCACTTGACGGAGATGAGCTTGGATTTCCTGACGGCATGGTAGATGGCGATACAGATGGCTCTGTCGATGGAATGGAGCTTGGATTGGCTGTCGGCTGGGCAGATGGTGATGCAGACGGATCTGATGATGGAGATGAGCTTGGGCTAGTGGAAGGGGACGAGCTTGGATTGGATGTCGGCTGGGTGGATGGTGATGCAGACGGCTCTGATGATGGTACCAAGCTAGGAGTACCTGACGGAGATGAGCTTGGATAGACTGTCGGCTGGGCAGATGGCTCTGATGACGGGGATGAGCTTGGAGCATCAGACGGTTTGTAGCTTGGATTGGCTGTCGGCCTGATAGATGGCGATGCGGACGGATCTGATGAAGGAGTTGAGCTGGGCCCAGTGGATGGAGATGAGCTTGGATTGGCTGTCGGCTGGGTGGATGGTGATCTAGACGGCTCGAATGATGGAGATGAGCTTGGCTCACTTGACGGCGACGAGCTTGGATAGACTGTCGGCTGGACAGATGGCTCTGATGATGGTGACAAGCTAGGAACATCTGAGGGAGAAGGCGACGGTTTGGAGCTTGGATACACTGAAGGCTGAGCTGAGGGCTCGCCGGTCGGATGCAAACTAGGCTGCGAGCTTGGGTGAATTGATGGCTCCATTGACGGAATCGATGAAGGTTGCTCGGAAGGAGTTGTCGTTGGTTCAATTGAAGGCTGCGAAGAAGGTTGCATTGTTGGAGATGTGCTTGGAACATCTGTGGGTAACACCTCAAACCCAAGCATCCCTCTTAAGACTCGCGGGGATTTGATATCGCCGTTATCTCCAGTGAATTTACCCAAAATCCCGACTCCTTCATAGAAATCAATGTAAGTGTTACTGCTGTACAGGTCTCCCTCATTCGAACCAACAGTGTACATGATCTTTTCATTTGGAGACCAAACAAAGAAAGATTGATAGCTACCAAACGTGATGTCCACATTTATGTCGAACAAATGCGTCATCACATTCAATCCTTGTAAGTTTATTGCGTCAGAACGAATCTGTGTCCATCCAGTTGAGTTAACTTCATGCCCGTCATATTTTCCAGGTCTAGAATATACCTCAACCAATTGATTTGGTGAAGCATTTTCAGTGTAGAACCCAATACTTGTGATGCTGATCTTTGTAGTCGTAGACTTGACGAAGAACATTGCTCCATTTCCAGCGAATTCATTGGATGCAGTACTGAGTAACAAACCCTCCCATGATGGTGAACTTGATGGACTTGACGAGGGAGAGACGCTTGGCTCAACACTGGGAGAATACGAAGGTTGCCAAGAAGGCAGCGAGGATGGACTTGAGCTTGGTTTTCCACTCGGAGAGGAAGAAGGCATTTGCGTCGGACTTGAACTAGGAGACAAGCTGGTTGATGGCTGACTCGAAGGTTCAGCTGTTGGTTGTAATGACGGGGCTTGACTTGGCATATCTGTTTCTGCAACTTCGAATCGAAGTGCACCTCTCAGAACACGCGGGGCATAGATATCGTCATAGTCGCCTGAGAATTTTGCTTCAACACCACAGCCAGCGTAAAATTCAGTGTACTGATTGAAGCTGTACAATGATCCCTCGACGCCACCTAAATTGTACATGATATCATTAGTAGGAGACCAAATGAAGAAGGATTGGTAATCACCATGCTTTACCTCCACGTCTGCGACATCAAGCTCAGTTGCTTCATCTTGCCCGAGCATGTTTACAGTAAGACTGAAAATGAGTGACCACCCCGTACTGTTGACCTCATGATTGAAATATTTTCCAGCTCTGGTGTACACTTCGATTGGACCTGTTAGAACTGAATCAGTGTAAATTCCAAAGGAAGTAACAGTGATTTTGGCCTTCGCCTTGACAAAAAACATTGAGCCAAAGCTTCCAAATTCGTTTTCTTCGACACTAAAATCGAGGGGATCCCATGATGGCTGACTTGATGGAGCTGATGAGGGCTGAGAGCTTGGCTGTAGACTAGGCGAAGATGATGGCTGGCTTGAAGGCAACATTGACGGCATCGCGCTTGGCATCGAAGTTGGGGTTGAACTTGGTGAAAGGGAAGGCTGTGCGGAAGGAGATGCGCTCGGGGCCGAACTTGGCTGGCTAGATGGCTCCAAAGAGGGACTAGAAGTGGGCAAAGACGATGGCTTGCTCGAAGGTGCCGAACTCGGTTCGCTAGATGGATCGAAACTTGGGGAGGATGAAGGTTGACTTGAAGGCGCTGCGCTTGGCTGTTCTGTGTACTGGAGGGAGTAGCTGCAAGTGAGAGTAAAGACTCTAGAGTTAGTGTCACGACAAATCATTTGAACTTGCAGGCTTGTGATAGGTGCACTCACCTGATTGCACCTCTCAAAACACGTGGCGAATAAACATCATCGATATCGTTCGAAAAGATGTTAACCAAGCTGACGCCTTCGTAAAATGATAAGTATGCATCGCTGCTATACAATGCTCCCTCTTCAGTACCCAGATTGTACATAATCCTTTGATCGGGTGACCATATGAAGAACGATTGAGATGACTCAAATGGCACAGTAACACCAACAAGTATTTTTGTTGGTATTTCTTGTCCCAAGAAGTCTACCTGATCGTCAACCACGAGATCCCAGCCATTAGAATCCACTTCGTGGCCAGTATAATTTCCTGGACGAGTGTATACTTTCACGTTGGCGCCCGATGAGTTGTAGGCTGAATAGATATCAAAAGATACAATGCGTAGCTTGTGCCATGCAAATGTATCAAACATTACACCAAAAGCTCCGAATTCATTCTCTTGAGTGCTGAGCAATAGTGAATCGGGCTCATCTGATGGAGATGAGCTGGGCTCACTTGTCGGCATTGCTGACATGGAAGGAACCATCGAAGGAGAGCTGGATGGTACTCCAGTCGGAGCGTTCGAAGGATTGTAGGAAGGAACAGTGGTAATTGTTGTCGAAGGAGTGTAGGAAGGAACTGTCGTGACAGTGGAACTTGGGGCTGACGATGGGCGATCACTCGAGGCCATCGAAGGGGCGGTGGATGGAAGGAATGAAGGCATAACCGAGGCGGTAATAAGGCGTCGCCTTGCTTTCGCTTGTTTGGCAGCTAGTACCGACTGTTCTTCGTTGGTTATGCAGCAAATATACAAAAGTATGGCCGAAGCTAGCCTTCTCCATGAGTTGCTTAGAATCATTGTTAATCTTTTATTCGTTTGACGATGTGTGTTGGTTGTTATGCTGAACCTGTCCGTGGTGTGAGATGCAAGACCTGATGATGGGGAGGGGAGGGCTGAGTCGCACTTGAAGGGGAGTAAAAAATGGCGCGGCACGGGGGGAAGAATTCCAGTCTGATTGGCGGATTTTCCCGAATCGTTGAATGAATGATGATTTTTAAACCATCTCCTCCACAAGTTACCCTACTGAAATTCCCAAAGCATCTACTGAAGAATTGCAATGGGCCAGTGTCATTCCGATTCCGACGTGAATTCTCATTCGGGTACCTCTCTTCCGCCAACAAACTCTGCGAGCTGTGGAACTGGAGCTGTATCATCGCAGAGAGCGAAACCGGGAAGTAGCGTCTCTTACTCTCCTCCCGTGTTGTTGACTCCTCGCCATAGGAACTTATTCGTCAGCAGGGAGGTGTTCACCACTCTTTCTCCACCGCAATCTCCTAATCCTGACATTGTCGTGCGTCGTCGCAAGATTAAAGTCGAAGAGAAAAATCTCCCAACAAATGCTACCATGAGCACCATGAGGACATTCAAAGAAAGTATGCTAATCGACGTGCTCGATATCCCATCCAAATTGAGCATTCCTGGAATCACTGTTGCAGAAAAAGATCAAGTTTCTCAACCAATTATTCCGTTCCAGAAGACTTTCAAAAGAGATTCTCCTTTGGCAGCTAATCAGACGAAAGAGTCGGTACTGCAAGCTGAGGACGACCAGAAGGTCAAAATGATTGAGCCTGCTGCTACTCCAACCCCCCAAATGGCCGACGAGGGCGAGACCGAAATTGAAGCATTGTTCAAGAGCACTCTACTCATGGTGTTTGCTTCTTACTTGATTGGCATCGCTTTCTTTTTCATCATGTGCAAGCATGCTTTCACCCAGCAACCTTTTGTGGGCAAAATGGACTTCGTTTCTGCTCCCACTCCCACGGCCACGGTTTCAAGAGAAACGGAGAGGAAGGATCGATTCCACTTCGTGCATGAGATGAAGCAAAACGTTGCTCTTCTAGGTGCATATTCGATGCGTCTAGAATCCCACGCATTGCTTCCACTGAATGGGATGAAGCAACTCCTCATTGGAAGCAGCGAGCATGTCGTTGAGACTATTCACGCTGCATTTGCCACCACAGAAGACATCGTGCTGATCTGATTTAGATTTAGTCTGGCACGACTCTGAATATAATGTTGAAAGTAATCTAGTCCCACTTCTCCTCCCTCCACTTGAGACGCCTTCTTCCTTGCTGCATTTTCATCCATTTCGACCACAAATATCCTTTCCCTTCTCCAAGAATTTTCCTCCATAGGCCTTCACATTGCGGGCAAGTTGCACTGATATAATAATCACCTCTTGTGACGATTCTTCGCATTCTATGATAGATTGATGTAAGTGAGCTCAACTGAGCTTTCCTCCTCTTCTCCTCTCTTCTTTTTCGCCCCCAAATCTGACGAATCACCACAGCCCGAGAAAAATGCCGGAAACGCGAGAACCTCAAAAAGACATGAAGGAGAAACAAAAACTGACATAAAGAGGAAGGAGATGAATCCTCCACAACAGCAGCGCAGCTGCAACCATAAAAAAGCAACATGAACAACAACAACAACAACATCATCATCCGAAGCCTTGCGCTACTTCTTGCCACTGTCGGAAGTAGTGGTGGATCATCTTCTTTTGCTGATTCAGAGGAGAATCATTCACATCAGATTGTGGTAAGAGTTGGGCACAAGGGTTGGCATTCTCATCAATCTGGCTGACTTACACTCATACATACCTTTCGTCTCATCATTTTACATTTATAATAGGCCGGCGCAGCTTCATTCTTGAGGAAAACGAAGAGTGGTCAGGACGGAGAGGGCAAAAAATGTGTGCATGATGCCCTGAAGAAATTAGAACACGACAAAACGACCAGGGTTAAATACGAAGAAGTGCTTGCGATAATGGAAACGGAACTGTACAATAAAGCTGCATCCAGCTGTAAGGATGAGAGATCGAACAATATGATAAAGTGGGTGGTATTGTGTGTCTTGCTGAGAAGGATAGCAATTACACCGAAATGCCTGCAACCTATGCTGAATTCTGGGGAGGACCGGCACATTACGGCTATGTTTACTACGATGGCGCTCTTGATCTTGCAACTATGTTTGAGTACGTTATGGTTGGTTCATCGATTCATGGCCATGTTTATCATCTTCGTCTTGTTTTCTTCAACTCATCACGTCATCATTGTATAACTGCCTCCTCTTCACATTCCTGACGCGATGGTTGACATTATCATTACAGGTACACCCAGAACTTTACTGTGTTCGGATCTGACGTTCCATGCCTCGCTGATTGTTATTTTGGGGGCGATGGATGCACATATTTGGAGAATTGGTTGCCTTTCGCTGGCGCAATCAGCAAGGAACAATACTGCAGCCAGAAATGGTCCAAAATTGATTATGCTTACGGTGCGTTGAGGGTGTGTGCTGCCAAAGCGATTGCCGATCCCGCTGATGGTACCACAAAAGAGGCATACGTGGAACACAATCAAGCCAATCAGAATTCAAGCAACACTTGTGCTTATGAGATTTGGGTAAATGATTGCAAGCCTTTAAAAGTGCCTCCACAATAGGTGAGATATCGTCAAGATGAGCTGTATAGTGTGTAGAGAACCCAACCGGAAAGAATCTGATAGAAGTTTAGTAGATAAATAATGCTGTTGTTAGCATTGTATCCGCAGCTGTCGTCCTAATCTCTGTGCCGTCTGCAGATCTTGCCATGACAGTATTCGTGTCGTCCAAGCAATGATATCATTATCATGTACTCGTACCTATCAATCTTTCGAGCCATCATGCCAAGAAAGACTTTCATCTCGGCCATACCGAGCCGCTCCCCGAGACAGCTGACACCCGTCATCGTCACATTTAGAAGGCTTGCATCGATTCTTCGCTCAGGTCATCATAGATCATTGGAAGAGCAGGGCTGTGACAAGCAAAGTTGAACAATGATTCACCTTCACCTAAAACAACACCGCCCTTATTCTTGAGATGTGAGGTGAGACAATCGGACAATCTCTGAAGCGTTCACTCATTGCTCGTCACGCTGAACTGGAATCTATCCAAGATGTCGTGCTGATCTGATTTAGATTTAGATCCTAATAAAAGCCCTACTCTGGCACGACCCTGAATATAATGTTGAAAGTAATCTAGTCCCACTTCTCCTCCCTCAGCACTTGAGACGCCTTCTTCCTTGCTGCATTTTCATCCATTTCGTACCACAAGTTATCTTTTCCCTTCTCCAAGAATTTTCCTCCATAGGCCTTCACATTGCGGACAAGTTGCACTGAAATTAAGTACTTTTGGTTTCTCCCAGTCTCGGCACGTCTGTATTCTTCCCTAAGAGCCCTAGCAGCGTTTCTGAACTTGATGTTTCCTGGATGATGGTTTGTATAGCCGCCCCGGCCACGTAAAATATCGTCCTCTCTTGGATTTTTGATGCCTGCTCCTTTCTTCCTATTGCTATTGTCTACCTTCTTCCTGGACGAAGTTCGTGGTTTGGTTGTACTAGTGACAGCCATGGGATTCGTACGACTTGTTCGTGTGCGTCCACTCTTCGCATCGCTCTCCATCACATTTGTAGTGTCCCCCCCACTCTTAAATGATTGTAAAGCCGTCACGGCTTCCCGAGCGGGAGTTGATAGCCCAATATCGAATCCATCAAGGTATTCAGCAGACGATTTGTCTTGAGCAGTTTCTTTGCGATCATCAACGGGCGAATTTTGCACGGTGATGGACAGATTTGAAGTTACTGCTTCATAATGATGGAAGCCACTAGAGTGTACCACCAGAGGGGGGAGAGGGGGAGGTAGCTTAGAATCGTCGGTTGTGCTGGTAGGAGGAGATGGACACTTCTCCTCATCAGGAATAGGCTCGACCTTGATACGAGAGTTGAGCTGTTGCGATGGATAAGAAGCTGTAGTTGTAGTTTGCACCTTGGACTTGTCTGACCTGGCAATAGGTGAGAAGGACATGTATGTCCCGCCAATAGCACTGTTACGGTTGAGCATTGGCTCATTATCGAAGCCGCCGTTCATGAGGTAGTCGTAGTCGACTTGACCATTCGCATTCATAGTCCATGGAGTCGAGGAAGAGTTGGAATGAGTTTTTTCGGGTCGCAATCGACCCTCAACTGCGAGTGGTTTATCTGATGAATTCATAGCTGTGTTCCTGTCGGTAGCGAGCTGAAAGAGGAGGTTAGTTAGCAACTCGCCCAACAAGGCAGAGCGGTCATGGAAAATTGATCAGATTCTTACCTGCTGCGGTGAGTTATGTGTGTTACAATCGATTCTATTGGGATCGATTATTTATGATCCATGTGCATTGCTCCTCAGAGTATGCTCCGCGATCGTTCAGTCTTGCGATCATTCGCCCGCCCGCCCATGAATCAAAACTTTTCAGCCCACATTTTTTCGGCAAAATCACCCCCCGGCCCGGACTTTCTCGCAGACGTTGTACGATATGTACTTACTCCCCATCCACCATTCCATACGGAAACTAAGCCTCTTTCAACTATTAAAAACTAATACCATTTACACTTTGAAATAAAAGCCGGTCATCATCGCCCGCCTCCAATTGTATCACTTGATTATTGTCATTGTCCAGCATCAAAACGATTCCGTCTGGGTCAGGTCTAGTTTGGGTGTGCTCTTCTTGTTCATCATCACGAATGACCATCTGCTGAGAGGTTTCTCCTTCATACATGACTAATTGACTCTCTTGGTGCTCTTGTTCTGGGATAGAAGAGATCGAACAGTTGTCTGAATCATCTGATATCTTCTCCGACCTGTTTCTGTATGATCTCCTATGTTTTGATTGTCTACGGAGAGAGTGTGAAGAAGAGCGGCGACGCCTCTCCTTCTCAGAGCGACGCCTCCTATCATTTCGTTCACCACCACTGCGAGAAAAGGAGAGGCGATGTCTCCTATCATTTCGCCCACCGCCACTGCGGGAATGACGACTCATGACACGTCTATCAGAATAAAATCTCGTACTTGATCTTCTACTCTTTTTCGATGGTATTTTTTCAGCTGCATGTCCAGTTACAATGTAACTGCGATCAGACACAAAGCAAACGTATTCCCATGAATAAGCATAAATGAATGTAATATGATATCATACAATCACAACATAGTAATGCCCTCACCTCGTCATATTCAATTGATTCATTTGTTCCGCCTTCCTCGAGCGCCCCGTTGAGACTTTTCTCCTTGCACAGCAGGATCCCTCGAAGCGGCAAAGGCATACCAGGACAATCAATCCAACGGATGATCCAATTAGTATATACCCCCAAACAGGAAAGGGAGTAATACCCTTTTCGCCGGGCGCACACACAGTCAAAGTTCCCTCTTCTTTGGTGCACCAATTATATTCACCCATAGATGACTTTAATCGATTCACTATTATTTCCCTTGAACGAGCAATCCTATCTCCAATAGCAGAGGCATACGCTACATCATCATTCTCACCTTTATAAACAATATTGGATTGCACGTCAATTGTTCCATCATCAAAAGAAACCTCCGTCACGTCAACGATAGAAAGCAACGTCATCCCATCAATGGATCCATCGCCACTTTCAGTCAGTGTCTCTTTATAGGCCTTCATAATTACCAGCTTGATATCATCAAATGATGATGCGTCGTTACTAATCTCCTGCGGTAGATCTTTGAATCGAAACTTGGCAGTAACTTCATTGGGCTGCAACTTGCACTTATTAAACGACGACAACGAGCCCATCGGCGAAGGAATGACGAACCCTTTGTCATCTTCCATGCATATATTGAAATAGAGTTCTGTGGAAGTTTTGTTTTGAATGTCCTGCACAATATTCTCATACGAGTCTAGCACCTCTTCGATGATTGTCGGGGCAAACTCTTGTTCTGGCTCTCGGATCACCTTGATATCGTAATAAACATCCATTCCTCCCAGTTGTTGATTCTTCTGTTCTCCCTCAATTTCATTAAACCTTGTAGTCTCTTTGACACTACTCAACCCCATATCCGCAGCACCGGTAAAACGTACCGAAAGGTCCAACAGAAAGTCCTTCAACACAGTTCGAACTTGCTCCTTTAGAGCAGCGATTTCAATTTCATCTTCATCATCTGGTAGATGACCAATAAAAAATTTCACTGGTATCACCTCTAACATGTCTAAATCATCATCACCACCACCACCACCACCACCACCTTCCACATTAGCAACAATACTGTTGCAATATTTTGAACCCGGAAAATGCCTCTCACAACATTCCTCTTTCGTCCAATCCAACGCAGTCACCCCCTCCGGAATCTCCGATCCAGTATCACACTTTTCCAATCGTAATGGATCCGACCACCATGGACAATCGACATCAACTACACAAGATGCAAATTGATTTTCACTCCCTCCACCAGTGGCCGTGCAATCCCCATTACTATCCAAACCAAACGGCGGTATGCACAAACACATACCACGCTCCTTTGAACATAACCCACCATTGGCACATGTCCGATCTACACAAAATTCTTCCGTACACGATGGTAATCCAGGCGCGGTAGGATTGCAACAATTGTCAAAATCATAACTTATTTTCGCTGTGCAGCAGCTTTCAAGTGTGGTGAAGGATTGTTCCCAGGAGTCAAAGTCGCCGGCTGGCTTTTTGTTGCAGAGTGCGCCAGCGATCCAGGTGACGTACCACATGTCTGCCGCGTAGATGGTGGTGGTTGCTGTTGTTAGTAGAAGGAGTGTTGTGCGGAGGAAGAAGTGGTTGATTCCGAAGGATGATGATGTCGTCGATGGATGATGACGACGAGCTGCCATTGCCTTCTTCAGGCTGCAGCTGATGCCGCCTCCTTCACCCATCATATTATTGCAAGAAAGAAGAGCACTTCAGGGTGCTTTCTATTGTGTAAGTAGTCGTCTGTAGCCGCCGCAATTATTCTAATGAAGTGTAATGCGCTACATAAACTTCAAAATAATTGCAGTGAAGATGGAAGATGGAATCTGATGGGAATGGTACTTTTGACGAGTCGAGAGGACGGTCTCCAGATTTAGATCAGCTCGTGTGGTTGAGCGTTGAACTTTCGAGACAACTCTTGGTACATTTCTGAGTACCGGTAGTGAACGGATTGGGCCTTTTCATAGTTTCTGTCTCATGTGATATAATGATAAACAGCTTGATAAGTCACTGTGACAAACACTAGTCATCAGCTCTGGCAGGCAAACACAAATTTGTGGGGGAGTTCTGGATTCGATGTTCACACACCCGAATTCAGCTTTTTTCAATCACGTCGTTATCATGATTGACTTCAATAATACATTATTATTCGCTTTCATTTTCCAAGCAAGCATATTAATACTGAAACAATATCAAACAACTAAAGCAAAGGACTTCCATCATGACGCCAAAACCTTTGGCTTGTAGAGACATGTCATCATCCATTTCCATTCGCGAGGTCTCCACGCATGATGAGAAGATGGCAACAAATAATGACTGCGGTGACGTAGATGAGAAGAAGGATTCTTTTCATGATGACATCTCAAAAATCAAAAAGGCTGTCGTAGCTGGTGATGATGAAGCAGAAGTGGCATCATCTACCAACCACCGTCAGATGCTCGAGCACTCGTTCAGTTACAATGATCTATCTCACTTCAACATTGATGAAATGAAGTCTCAACCTAAACGTTACCCTGAGATGAAAGGGTTACGTGCTGATCTTGTCCACCTACACGGGCTGTCTTTGCACGCAGCTCCCAAGGCTTTCGATGCACAGCTCTTGCAACATGCATTATCATTTCATGCTCGACCATTGAGGCGAGCTCTAACCATGAGTGATGCAAAGGAAGAAGGAGAAGAGTCCAGGACTACTAAAACAGTTGTAGTCATTCCATCAATTGATTTGGATAAGAAGGAGTTGACGAGAATGTGCTGTGATCAAGTAGAATTCTATGAAGAAAGGCAGCTGTTTCATCTTCTAATGGCTGGAGACCCCAGTGTACGGATTATCTACTTGACCTCCAGACCTGTTGACGAAAGTGTGGTCAAATACTACCTATCATTGAGCCACGACGAGGATATTGATGCAGCTCACTATCAATCGAATCTATTCTGTGATGTGCACAACATGTTGCCACGAGTCATCATGATCCATGTACCCTCAACAGAATGCATCTCGCTGAGTGACAAAATTCTTCGTCAGAAGAAGTTGATTACTTTATTACAGGAACTTATCCGCAGTTCATTTGGCGGAAAAGTCCTTGAGTGGAATGACAATACCGTTGGAATGAGCGTCTTCACAGGTTCAGATTCTGTTGATGAACTATCTCATAAACTTGGAGCAAAACTACTCGAAGCTTCAGGCGAATCCCTGCATTTTGGAACTAAGCAAGGTTCCAGGGAGATATTCGCTGCTTGCGGTATTTCCCATCCAGCTGGAACGCCCTCTTTGGAGGATGAAGATCTGCTTACATATGGTGACGCATCGGAACACGGAGGAAAAGTTTACTGGGCATATAATCATCGATACATTCGAAGCGCGCACAACTTGGCCGTCGGTATTGCAAGGAAAATCGTTCGTGGCATTCGACCTAAACGATGGATAGTCAAGCTCAACCAAGGGTTCAGTGGAAAAGGAAACGCGTCTATTGACCTGCAACACATCCAACGCAGGTTTGCTGGGTGCAAAGCTGGTGATAACGAGGCCACTCTCCGTATTGCAGAGGAGATTGAAAAAGAATTTGCAATCAGCTTGAAATGTGAAGACCCCAAGATGACGTGGTTTGACGTTGACGAGCCAGAACAAGTTGGCTTTCAGACACAGATCAAGAGGTTAGGAGTAATTGCTGAAGTATTCATCGAGGGAGAAGTTCCTACGTCACCAAGTATACAAGCTGTCATCGAAGGGAAAGATGTGAGCATTGTTTCGACCCACGAACAAGTGCTTGACGGCCAGGTATATTCAGGATGTAAAAATCCATGCAACTCAGCCTACCGGGCCTCCATCATGGACGCAGGCTTAAAAGTTGGAAAGTTTCTTGCGGCTCATGGTGTCCGAGGACACTTCGCTGTGGATTTCTTAGCCTCCGAGCAACCCAAGACTGGATCTTGGAATGTCCATGCTGTGGAAGTAAATCTGCGGCAGGGTGGCACAACACATCCCCATTGTTGCATGGCATTGCTTTGCGGTGGATCAATTTGCTCCGATGGCCTATTCAGGACCAACGAAGGAGAATTGAGGTGTTATGTAGCGACCGATTGCCATTACTCAGAAAATCTCAAGGGCTGCACTGAAAAGAGCCTCATTAACGCCCTCGAGAACTCGTCATCAGATCCAGCAGCATACAAAATTCGCTGGAACAAGGCTGATCGCATCGGGGTTGTTTTCCATCTATTCAAATTTATATCCACTGGTAGAATTGGATTTACAGCTATTGGTAGAAACGTCGAGGAATCTCAGGCGCTGTATACCGACACGGTCACTTTTTTAGAACGTTTCCATGGTTGTTAATCACAGTTTCCATTATGTTCGGCACCACATTCCAGTGGATTAGTGTTTTCTTGTCATGATCGTAACTGAAAAGAGCCTCTTGTGCTCGATTTAATCAATAGAAATAATAAGAGTATTCGTTTTTCTCACTCAACCTCCTCATTTTCCTCAGACCACACCCAAGGATCTTTAATTTTGACACCATTCTTCGGCCATCGAATATCCGGCAACACATCCCACTCCAACAACATTCTCTCCTCCTCACTCTCACTACGCAGTACCGGTAACATGCGCACCAAATTCTCATCCACACTCCAACTCACCTTTCGTATGAACAACGCACCACTATCCTTAATATCTCCCAAATCATACAATCCTAGAAAGTAGGGACCCCAAGGTTTACTGGGCCCCTCTCCATCCGTTACACTCTTGAATTTGGGTGGAATATCATACAATGAGTTGGAACTAGTCCACTTATCCCATGCATTGGGTGCATTTTCATCCATTCGTTCATACCTTAATGATTGCATCGATGGATAATTCAGTAATGACTTGTCATCCTTATTCAATTTGGGTATAGTATTGTTGAATGGAGAATTCATCAATACGGTAGCAAAGAAACTTTCATCCGTCATTTGCACCTCCGTATCCACAAAAGTCTTTTTCAAGACACTTCCAAGACCATTGGGATGAGACAAACTACGAATGACATAGTTGACAAAATCATGTGTTAATGCCATCCACTGCGATCCAAAGTAAATGGGTGTCTCGACATTGATTTTCCATTCACCTGACAGTGTATCCACATAGCTATGTCGTTTCGGAATGCCATGTTGGAAGTAATGACTGCGCTTCATCGTCCCCTTTGGAAAGTCAAAGATGGAAGTTGGAATTAATCCGGTAGCACAGGAACTTGATGTGACAAAGTTGGTATTCCCCAATGGTCCATCGATTGTATTGAAGAGTTGGGATATCCGTTGGGCGGATATTACGGGGAGTGTGTCACCGCTAAGATTGACGAATACATCCCAGGGAGGTGGTAATGATGATGGATTTTCGGACGACATTGTTTTCCCAAGGCGAAGTTTGTTAGTGTTGCGCTGGAATTGTGGATGATATAGTAGATATTCCATACCCCATATTGTAGGTTGATTCATGCTCCATTGGCCCCAGTTGGGTGCAAAATGAGAATGCACTTCCAATAGCACATTATTATCAGCATTTGTCTTGTGTGCCCCATCATTGCTATCATTGTTACTGCGTGCACAAGAATTCGCAAGACAAGCATCGACATACCGCCTCAACGGACTCTCATGGTATAAAAATTGATTCTTGAGAGTCTCATTCTTGGCCACCTCTGCAGGGTTGGCAATGCCCACTCGATGATCGACATGGATGAGAATCACGGCCGTATTGCCTGGATGAGACGTCTCCATGAGCGATTTGAGAAGATACGCTCCGTCGTGGATGGTGCGCCGGTTGTGCACGGAGATTAGGTAGGCCATTTTGGCATGATTTTGCTTTTTGTTGGTGGTGCTGGCTGATGAGGGGCAGTTGCATTGAGACCACATGTCGTCGGTTTCAAAGTCATTGTTGGGTGCGGCTTGGGCGGAGGCGCAAGATGTTGGTTGAAAGACGATGGATAGTAGCACCAAGGCCAAGAGGAAACACAACGACTTCTTCGGTGATGATGCCATATTCAAGGTCACCATTTTGACTGCACTTAGGCTTTGATATCCCCACAATAGATTGATGAAGATAAGCAATATGCAATATGAAATGATGCAATCCAATCCAAGCAATGAAGAGAAGAGGGTTTTCTACGTAGTTTCTATGACAGCGGAATTAGTACATTAAAGTCCACCACCATTTCCAAAGCTTGGCCACCATGCCACACAACTTTTGACCAACAAGCACCAGGTAGCATATCAAACGCACCTATCTAATAAAAAATCCCTCAAAATCCACTCTAGCCACTCAACACAATGACTGTCAACGTAACGTTACCCAGCGGCCGCACCGTCAACATCGCGACCAAATACGGCGCCAACCACTTCATCAATGAAGGCGGCCCCGAGAACCGCCCCTGCACATTCGTCAGTCAAAATCTTGGACCTGTGAAACAAGCATGCGATCGCATCTATCAACGCAGGGGCAGGAACCCTACCGATCAGGAAGTTAATGATATTGGCCTTTTGTATACTATGGCCTCTGAGCTTGCAGAGAATGCGGATTATAAAGTGTTTGATGAAATTCCTGTGAATGAAATTCAAATGTATATGGAGCATGTATTGGTGGAGATTGGCCGTATGACAGAAGCCAACTCTAATTGGGTGAGGACGGGTACTTTGATACATTATCACGAGCAGCTCCTCATAGGGGGGTTGATTGGACTCGTAATGCATCGAATCCCAGCCAAATTGGCACTGGAGATGGATCTCTTTGGTACATTGGCAAAGTTCGCATCTGCCCCCTCCACCATGGAGGAGGATGCGGCAGAGACGATTACGATGATTGTGGCTAATGTCGTTATCTCTACGCAAGTTCACAAAGAGGGATTGCCAACTACGGCCAAGGTATTTGCCAAGTTGGAGTCTTGCGGAATGTTGGCACAATTTATTCGTCTTTCGGTCGTAAGTCCGATGAGCGAGCGTGGAATTTTGAAATGTTACGACGATTTACGCGATTGCACTTCTCTCATTGAAAAGAAATTCACCGAGGACCAACCGTGTGGGAAGGCCTGCAAAGAAATCTTAAGTAGGCCAATTTTTCATCGTCACCCTGTGGCGGGCAAACTACGTATGATCGCGTCATATACAAGTTGGGTTGAGAAACAAGCGGACTCGCCAAAAGAGATGAGGGATGGAAACAAACTCTGCAGGAAGTGCAATAAGATGGAACACTCAACCGAGTTTCAAAAGAACCTACTGAAGTGTTCAAGGTGCAAATCTGCCTTTTACTGCTCTAAAGAGTGCCAAGTTGCTGACTGGAAGGCTCACAAGCCTTTCTGCAAAGCCGTTTCAAGCAAAGCAACAAAAGTGATGCGATTCAACGAGCAAACCATTTATGGCTTTGTCGAAAACAACTACTTCAGTATATTGAAAGAGATTGTCAAAGTTTCAATTGAAACTGGTAAGAGCAAAGGTGATCTGCTTCTTGAGCTTGACTTTTATGATTCAAGCGAGAATGGCAGAGGTGCACCCGCATTGCAAACTCCACCTCAATTCAAAGTCGCCGTATCCAAAGGATACTTCGAGGGATCGCGTCCTAATGAACCCGACTGGTTTTACAAGAATGTCGATAGAACGTGTTACAACGCAAATATTCCCATGTTTGTAAAGAGCATGAAGGATTTGTACAATCGCTTAACCGACGTTCACTTGTTTGTGCTTGCTCGTCCTCCTGATAACCAGGGATTTGGCGTATATCGAATTCAGCTTCAATCACCCATCAAGAAGAATCATATGTTCTCGCAAGATACCATTGATGCGGCGACCAAGGCAATTCAAGACGGAAATTTTGGCCCTATATCCTCTCTTTTTGGAGTAGGTACCGATGACGATCGGCGCGTGCGTATGGCTCTCGGTGGTGGCCTCCCGTAGATGAAAAACTTAACTTCAGATCTGCATCAGACCGGCTCTTGTCAAATTGATGTAACACCAAAAGTAGTAACTTAACCCTTTTGCACTTGTAAAGATAGAATTCTCTGGAATGCATGACGAACACATAATAATATTACCCAATCCCAATCAATGGCAACAGCTTCCAGCTTGCTTGTGACTCAGTTCATCGCTTTCCCTTCTCACCCACGCTTTCCCTCCCATCTCCGTATCCACGATCGGAAGGTTCATACCCTTTATCATAATCCCTAGTTATTGAAGAATCACGCACTGACGGCAACATGTCGAGGTGGGTAAGGGTCAGCGTAAGTCCAAGTCGAGTTCCATTCTGTATCTACTACTTATTAGTTCTACTCTGTTATATTTACGAACCCGCACATAATAAATCTGTGCTTGCGCATCATTGCCCAAACAACTGAGTATCGTTTACGCTCCTTACTTACTTTCTAGCAGGCATCTTCCTTGAGGACCTCCTGACACTCCCGGGAGCCTGAGCCCTCTTCTTCTTCGGAGTAGGGGTAGGGATAGGTGTAGGAGTAGGATTCCTCTTCTTCTTGGGCTTGGGAGTGAGAGCTTCAATTTTGCGCTCGAGAATGTCAATCTTTTCATCATGGCTACCGATCCTTTCATCATGGTTGTCAATCCTTTCATGGGCCTTTCCAATTACGATCGTGTTTCGGTCAATCAAAGCTTTGTGCTGCACTTGCCCAGCGATACGTTCTTCGCGCTAAGCATGGAGGCTGCTAGCGACAGCATTGATGTTGCTAGCGGAAGTACGAGCCAGAGCATCAATGTTGCTAGCGGAAGTACGGGCCACAGCATCAATGTTGCTAGCGGAAGTACGGGCCACAGTATCAATGTTGCTAGTGGAAGCACTCATGAACTGCATCATCATCTGGAATTGCTCAGCTGCGGGGGCGGTAGCAGCTTGGGAGGTGGTAGCGGTAGAGGCCTGCTCCGTGAGCTTGGTAAAATATTCCTTGACGCAATTTTTGCTTTCAACGAAGCCGACGGCGTTAATGTCAAATCGCCCGTCGAAAGCATTGTTGAACTGATCAATCGGTAGGCTCAGAAGGTTGACCAAACCCTGCTCCTTCGTGTCATCGGCGAACGCTTCGATGTGACGATTCGCATCGTAATACTGCACCGCCGCCTTGTGGATCGTGTCACTAAACCAATCGTATTGGAAGGTGTGTTCAACTCCCAAAAGCGAAACAATACGTGTGTAAGTCACAGCGCTAAGCCGTTTTTTGCACTCACCCAACGCATGTTTCATCCTCATCTTGAGATTTTCCCTTCCACGCTTTTGCTGCAACCTGCCTTCATCAGTATCATCGTAGTCATCAACTCCGTTCTTAAATCGACAACCAAGCACGTCTGAGAATTTCTTCGCTGTCATACGAAAGAGAACGCAACGCCTTTCATTCAATCCTGTCGGTGAATCCAAAGGGCTACTGCCGATAAAGATGATATGGTCAGGGTTGTTCTTGACAAAATCCGTTGCCGCCGCCCAGACATCTTGAGCTAATAGAACATGCGTATACCATTTTTGTTGAGGTTCAGGGTCGTGAATATAGTTGGAGTTCGTCATGGTTGATTGTTT
>JALLBH010000393.1:0-22412 GCA_036940005.1 Skeletonema menzelii | reverse complement strand
CCATTTCTCAAATTTGGCTTTTTGAAAAATGATGGTCTGTCCGTTTAGTGCGCTAGGGGGGGAAGCCCCCTAGGTGTAAAAGTTACTATAACCGTCTTATATCTGGCGGGAACGTTCATCGCGAGAGGAAAAATCGAAAATCGAAGTGACGCACATCCCATTCAGATCCCATTCACATCTATCTTCTATTCACTCCACATCCGTCCCTCGTATGTATGGATCTACTAAGCAAGCATCAGGCAAATCATCAAGGAGAATCAGTAGTAGAGAGGCATATCAAGGCTTTGCCCTGATAATACGAATACGAAGATCTATTTCACCTAAACTATGCTCATTCATAAATCCTGCATCGCCATGTTGTTCGCTGCCGTCCGAAGTGCATCGGCGTTTTCCATCCGATCACTCCACCATGTCAGTGCACCACAACAAATATCGCTGTTGAGGCACTTTTCAACTGCCGCCGCGGCCGATAGTGATACACTCATCAACAACCGTATCTCTCGTGCGCCCGTCCCATCTAGTCTCGATGCACGTACCCTATCGGACAATTTGGACCTTGTCCTCTCACATCTTCGCTCTCGACGTGCATCGGATGAGGCTCTTGATGCGGCGAAGACGATTTCTACTCTCAATTTGGATCGCGTTGCATTGATCAAAGAGCGTGATGAGGCATTACAACAACGCAACGAGTTGAGTGCCAAGGTTGGCATGTTGATGAGAGAGAGTAAGGGCGAGGAAACTGAGGAGATTATTGGAATTAAAGCTGAAGCTACCACTGTTGGAGAAACTGCGGCTGGGGTTGAGGAATCTCTTGCTGAAATTGAATCAAAGATGAATACTTTGTTGGCATCGCTTCCAAACTTGTTGGATGATGTTGTACCAGATGGTGATGATGATAGCCAGAATGAATTGGTCTCTGAATGGGGGAATGTTTCTACTCTTCCCAAGGAGTTGGGATGGGATGAAAACTTTGAACCTCTTTGGCATGATGATGTAGCAACCAATTTGGGAGGATGGCAATCCGATGCAGCAGTTGGTATGTCTGGTGCGCGATTCGTCTCCCTCACTGGAGATGTAGCTAGGTTGGAACGTGCCATCTCATCTTACTTCTTGGATCGAGCTTCGCAAAAGGGATATACGGAGGTATCCCCACCTCTTGTAGTCTCGCGAACGGCATTAGAGGGAACATCTCAATTGCCCAAATTTGAAGACGACTTGTTCAAAATAATGCCAGATAGTCATACCTGCAACGGTGAAGATGCATTCTTAATCCCCACTGCAGAGGTGCCATTAACAAACATGCATGCTGGAGCCATTTTGGAGGAATCGGAATTGCCGATCTCTTACTGTGCATTGACACCCTGCTTTCGTGCCGAAGCGGGAAGCTATGGTAGGGATACTCGCGGTTTGATTCGAACACATCAATTTTACAAGGTCGAATTGGTCAAGATTACAACCGCCGAGACAAGTGCTGACGAACACGAAAAGTTGACTCGTCATGCTCAGGAATGCCTGGAAGAATTGAAGATTCCATACAGAAAAATGAGGCTTTGTTCTGGTGATGTAGGATTTAGTGCTCAGCATTGTTACGATTTGGAAGCTTGGTTGCCTTCTACCGGAGAGTACCGTGAGATTAGTTCATGCTCGAATACTGGAGATTTCCAGGCCAGGAGAATGGCATTGAGGTATCGTCCCGCTCCAGCTGCCGATGCAAACGCTGATGAACCCAAGAAGGGAGGGAAGAAGAAGAAGGCCAAGAAGCCAAAGCCAGTATTGTGTCATACGATCAATGGAAGTGGTCTTGCCGTGGGAAGGACACTTGTCGCAGTTTTGGAAAATTATCAAACTCCGGATGGAGATGTTGTAGTACCTGAAGTATTGAGGCCCTACATGGGCGGGTTAGAGATCTTGAAGAAGAAATAAATAGTTTAAAGTGATTGACAATATTATTATTCAGATCTGTAAGTTCGCTCCAACGCCAACCGTGCTAAAAACTTATTGTTTAATTATTGCACTCGTCTCTGACGGGTCCCAACTCGTATTGCTCTCGGCCTAACCATTCAACCACATCTATGAGGTCCTTGAATACCAGAGCACCGCCTTTTCTCCATCTTTCAGCAACATCCTTCTCATCATATCTATCCAGTAATACAGTATGGAATCCAGCCTCGCGAGCACCTACATAGTCTTTTTGGAAATCATTCCCAATATGCAGTACTTCTTCGGGCATCAGTTTGATATCTGTTTGTTTTTTATTGCAAAGGCAGAGCCAAGGTTGTGCATCATGCAGGGCCGCATCAAATATTGCTCTTTCTGGCTTTTCAACTCCAACATTTTTGGAGAAGGTGAAGAATTGCATATGGTCTGACAGCCCTAACATCGGCAGAATGGAGTCCCCATATCGTTCATCTGCATTGGAAAGTACCCCACAAGCAATTCTATGGCGTTTGCACCATTTAAGAAAGGGTTTTGCATCATCAAAAACGCCGTAGGCTGCGTGACTTCCGAAAGTAGAGTATACTCTTTGGAACACTCTTTCCTCCTCCGGTTCTTCCATTGAGGTGCCGACCAAGTCGAAGCTCCTTTTGACACATCTTCGCCACCACTCCTTGGAGCTAATGTGTGAATTCCCAAAACACGGGTAAGCTGCCGATGTCTCTTTGTAAGCTTGATTGAAAGATTTGGGAATCAACAATTTCTTCTCTTGTGATATCTCAACACCGCATGTGCGAGCAGCATCGCCATAATGATCCTCAATTCTGCCAAGGAAAGACACTAAAGTTCCTGTCACATCACATGATATGGCTCTGATTCGTTTCGATTTGGTTCGATTGATACTTTCATGTGATGAGAAATGCCGATTTTGACACAGTATTATCTTTTCACTAGTTGAAGTTGAAGATGTCAATGAAAAAAATGTTCTACGCAGCATGCTAAAAAAGATGTGCAGTGGCTCTTTGATTGCGGGCCATCGACCGTCGATCTGCCGCCTACACACAACAGAAGCTATGAGGAGTATCTATTGTCTATTGTCTGCAACATCTGAGAGAGAGAGGTTTGAGGTTTATTGAGAAGTAGTACCAAAGTGATGAGGCGCGCCAAAACTCTATGAGATTAGAGGCGCGCCATACTTAGCATAAACGCAATATCCGATGCTCTCACTTATTTCACTTTGACTTGCTTGCGAAACAGACTACTACAGGAAGCCAGCCGGCCATTACCCACCTGCTTATGGACTCTACTCGAATAATACCATTTTGTGTTCCACTATCGCCAGGAGAATCAAGTGGAGTCGGCGTAGTTGGAACTATCACGCTGCGGGGGCAATCTGCAATAGTTTGGTTGGGTTGGGGCGCTGTTGAGCGAAGAGATGAGGAGGAGGATTGTGAGCGAAACACTCGGAGCGAGAAGATCAAAGTAGCTGTTGGCAGTGGCAGTCCACCAATGGGATCAATGTGTGTATCCATGCCTCCATCTGCACTTAAAGGATCATCGATCATGCCTACACCAACAAGTCAGCTGTTGGGGGGTTCAAGTGACGAGGATATGATGCTGGGACAACAAATGTCAGCACGTCTAGCAAAACGCATTGGCTGGCCAATCTTTGTATCGTGTTCATTAAGTGACTTTGGTAAAAATGGGGTTTCACCTGCGCTAGCTGCGGGATTTGAAGATGATACAATGCCTGCTGCCATGGCAGAGAAGGAGATTGCTAGAATACTCACGCTGGAGAAAGACAAGCTGGTTGTGAGCACTTGATGAGCAACACATGAAAGATTTAAATTACGAATTACAATTCAATTACACTAATACTCCGTGAATTGATCCCGTGCTCTCATGAAGTATCAGGTTTAATCTTAGATATTACAAAGTAATGCGGTGCCACGAATTATCCAGTGAGAAGGAGGTTTGTCTGGTGGGCAAGTTAAACTGGCGAAAGCTAGAAGGTACTTATCACCTCTCGAACTGTACTTGTAAATAGGACAATCATATATCCGAGGGTCAGGTTTTGTCTTGCGCGCGGCTGTAATGTAGAGCACGGGGAGATCCGTATTTAGAATCTTGGGTACACTTTCCACCAGATTCGCCTCGGCTCGTGACCAAGCCGCTCCCTCAAGGGAAAGTCCGTGGATGTAGATGCCTTCATCCGGTTGATTCTTGACTTGGTGGGGACTCTCAAAGTTTGTCACCTCGCTCTTTAGTACCACATCATCGAGGGCCCACTTTTCGCTCTTGTGCTTGCGGGTTACTTCTTGCTTCATGGCAGTCAAGAGGCCAGCTGGATTGAAGAAACCAGAGAACCAGAAACTATTTGGTCGTCCTGAGTTCAGCCAATTTCTGTATTGTTCGTCGCGATTAAGTAGGGAAGTGAACCATAGTCCCAGGCTAGGCAATCGCCAACTGAATTCGTCTCCAGTCAACGTATTTTCCCAATGCCAAGGTACTGACGCATCAAAGATACTCTGAAGAGTCTCTTGGAGCTCGGAACTCATAACAACTTCACCCTTGATTGCAAGTTGTAACTGTTTCAGAGTGAAGCGCACCTTTGCGATGACGTTTTGGAAACGCTGGATCTCTTGAAATAGGAAAATATTCATCGGGATTGTCATTCCTCCCAGCTTCTTTATCTTCACCTTGTAGTCGTCTTCCTCATAATCATCTGGAATTCGACTCAGCAATTCAGATGCTTTCTCGTATACAACGTCTTCTCTTGAAACACCTCCATCGCCACCTCCACCTTTTGGCTGAGTGTCCCCAAGTGTCTTGAAGAGAGCGTTTGCTTCCTTGACACAGTAAGTCAAATCAGCATTTGGATGGAGGCCAAAAATCTCGGGAGAGTCATTCTCAGGGAATTGTTCAATATACTTTCTAAAGTCAGCGTGCTCTGTGAATGAGTTCACCTTGTACTCAAAGTCGTCAGGGATCTTTAATAGCGGTGAGGCTGGAGTAAAGCTAAAATCTTCCTCGCACGTTCTTTCCGTGAGCCACTCCTTGGTGTATGTTCGGAACAATCGGACATCCAAACTATCGGTAATTTTTCCGCCATACTGAACATCGGATACCATGTATTGGAAAGTACCCCAGCTGATCTCACCATTGTACAAATGTTTCTCCAAAAATAGCATGCAGCTCTGAAGATCGCCATTGTTGTACTCATACGGTATGCACCATCCCAGTGGTCCAAACTTGCGACGCTCTTGAACAATACTGTGAAGAAAGCACAGAGCGAAAATAAGTTGTCTCCATAATGGAGTGTCTACTCTCTCTAAACGATCTTGATCTACCATTACGCCAGGTGTGTAGCTCCTTAGCAATCCAGCTCGAAGTCCAGCTGGTGGATCATTCGTTACCTTGGAACACATTTGAAGCAAGCCAAGCGGGAACTCTGGATTTGGCAAAGCAGTAATGAAAAGTCTGAAATTGGGATCCATACCTCCCTTCAATTTGTTGATCAGTGACTCCATTTCATTCATGAGGCCTAGACCAAGCTCGCAATTCTGGAGGAGCACCCATGTACCGTTCACAATGCCTGCATTGATGGCCTTCAGAGCAACTGGTTCTTGACCTTCTCCTAGAGAAATCACAGCAGGAGGAGGTAGTTTCTTCTTTCTGCATAACTCAATGATACCATCAGTCGGATCAGAACCTCGACTGAGAAGGAAGATTACGGGTACTTCAGGTTCCATATCATCGTATACCATCTCAATTGTATCTGTCACAGGCTCGACAAATAAAGCTCCCATTTGTTTCGTATTGCGGATGAACTCCTTGCACATGAGAATGCTCCTATCCAAGCGAAGACATCTCACAAGCAATAATCGAAGAAATGGGCCAATATCGGATTCATCGGCAAGTCTCTGTTCGTAATCTGGAATCGGAATCTGTTCTGGCTGGTTGTCCTCGAACCAGCTCCTCCACTCACTCTCATTGGCAACCATATCCTTTATGAGATTTGAGTAGAATTGATTGCTCTCACACAGTTGAACAATATTGAGCCATACTTCGTCACTCATCCATTGGAATGGTTTCTTTTGTACGCTGTTGATATCTAATGCAGCTCCTCCCCTCAAAAGCAGCGTAACGTCACTATTCTTCAAATGACCCGCAGCGACAAGAATCTTCATTGTAACCAAGAGAACAAACGTCAACTTGTCCTGTTCGTAAAGGCCGCGATTGATGTAACGATACGTCATATAAGTCATAGTCTCGATGATATTTGAGACTCGTTTGCTGGCCAGCGTTGCCTTGTCGGCCTTGTCCATGGATCCCATGAATAGCTCGAGGAACTGAACCAAGCTCGTTTGATACATGACATTAACCAAACTCATTTCCACAATACTAAAGTAAAGAACGGATCCTCTCGTAGCAGCAGGTCGGAATTGTTCACGTTTTTCGGCAATGTTTGATCTTGTTTCATCGGCGGCGATCAACTTGGAATTGACTTCAGCTGCCTTGGCTTTTGTGTTGGCCAAGACAGAAACAAGTTCTTCGTCATCTAGCAAGTTACCAGTGTTGCTTGTTAGTCGTTCCAACAAGCTAGCATCAAGTACCATCAAACTCTTCGTGTTGGCATTCACTTCTTCGAGTACTTGCGTTAACTGCTCCTCCAAAGCCTTCTGCTCCTTGCTAATGACTTTGCCAAGTAATTGTTCTTCCAATCCTTTCTGCGTCACAGTGAAGTCGATCAAAGTCGTCTTTGCTTGGAGCTCAGGACTAAAGCTTGGGTTGGGCAATCGAGTGATGAAGTACAACTTAAAGTTTGGATCGTAATCCATCATCTTATCGCTGACATTCACGTACATCCGAGATCCTTTCTTAATGAATTGCTTCTCCAGGACAGGATCAAGCATTGGATCGATTTCATCTTCCACGCCAACAATAATGAGGCTTTTGCCGTCACCCATGCAAAATTCCAACTTGTCTTTAAGTTTCGGATCCGACAGCTCAACAACGTGTTGTCCATTCCAGGATGGCAAGTTGGAAGTCTCTTTATTCCTGATCCAATTCAATGCTTGTCCTTGCGGATCAACCAACAGAGGGAATCGTGTACTGCTCGTAACAAGAATACCATTCTGGATAGAGAGCGGATCGGTTGGAAGCCCATCCATATTCCAATCTCCAATCGTACCTACATCTGCAAGGAATGAAATGACATCTAAATTCTGCGTAGCCGGGACGTTACGAGCAAGACAATCGGCTGTAAACTTTTCATTGATCATGTAGTCCCTGAATTTCTGGTTGAAGGGGCCACAATAACTCATAAAGGCACATCCAATTGCACAGTCACCAACTAGACGTCGCTTTTGGTCGCTAAAGTTGGCCGCATCCTCGGTCCACCGGGCACGCTCCCCAGCCAGGCCATTGATCAAAGCTGAAGCTTGGTTCATCTTCTTTTGTAACGCCATGGCTCCTTCCTCGATTGTTCGCTTCTTCCCCATTTGTTCGTCAAATTGTCTTTGGAGCTCGTTGAGTTTCTCATTGCATGCCGCCAATCTACCCTCAGCCACTGCCAAAGCCTTGTTGGCAGCTTCCATCTGACCTTCCGCGAGTGCCAATGCTTCCAACTTGGGCTTGACAATTTTGCTCGCTTCATGGTAGTACTTCATTGCTCTGACGTAGGTACAAAGACCTTCTGCTGCTGTGCTCGCATTCTTGGCTACGGCCGGGTTGAATTGTTCGACGCCAACGTAAACTGACAAGAATTCAATCGTCTCGTCGTTCATCACGTCTTTGCCCGTGTTGCCAAACTCTACCAGCTGATTCAAAAAGTTTGGATTGCTCATCATTTTCAGAGCTTCCTTGAAGCTCGGCTCGAACCAGTCGATTTCGGTCTTGGCTATGTTGACTTTGGTGGGTTGGATTTTGCTCAAGGGTAGCTGAAAGAGAATCAGGACACCATCAAAAACGAGTTTGATAATATCACTCGGATTTGACAGCTTCTTGATCTCTCCAATGTGAGCAGGCTTGATGCTATTTATGGCAGCATTTGCTTCGTCGACGAAGGGCTGTGCCTTGGCGAGATCATTTGAACAACTTTCCTTCTCCAAGGCAATCCTAGCAGCATCAGCTTCACACTTGGCTTTGATACCAGACACTTGTTCTCCCTCCGTCTTCGCTTCAGCCGAACTAACCTCGAGACTTTCGAGCATTTTGTTCGTACTCACAGTGGCCTCTTCTAGTTTCACTTGCTCGCTTGCCAGTACGACTTTCATTGCCTCCACATCTTTGGCACCTTGGATTAGTTTCTCCAATCCCAAGTTGACTCGACTTTCCTTCTCCTTGAGTGTTTCAAGCTTTTTGTGGTACATGGCTTTGTATGCTGATATGAAACTGAGGTAGCTCTTGGGCGTCTGGTATACTTGACGCCTCATACTGTTGAAGTATTCATCACAGACATCGGTTACCATCTTGTGAACTACTCCCATATGAGTCATGAGCGATGACTTGACTTCGTCAGAACAATCCAGTGGAAAGTCCTTGATGAAGCCGTGACTCACACTTACGAGAGCTTCTTCAGGCCAAGGCAAAAACCAATCAATCGTCGGACCGCTAACTAGTCCAGGAAATTTGCGTGCTCGGATGGAAAACTTTGGATTCATTGGAGACATGCAAAGAATGATGTGCAAGTTATCTCGCACTCGATCAGTAAAGTATTGTCGCAGATTGTCTTGCGTTTCCTCCTGGTCAGGACGGTCTCGCAGAAAGTCTAGGCGGATGTCAGCTGTCATCGCCATCATTTCATCCTTTGCAAAGAGACCTGGAACTTCGCCTGTAGAAAGTATTGAGTTGATGGTTTCAAGAAAGACCTCGTCCTTGATTTCGCTCTCGGTGAATAGGAATGTGGTTGGCTGGTTCTTATGACCAGCATTCTTGTACAAGATGCGAATATCATCCATCAATGCGTTTCGATTGTATTGTTTGGTGAGTGTTATTTGGAAGCACATCGCTCTTGAAATGAATGATGCTAGCCTAGTCAAGCTTTGCTTCCCACTGCCTCCCACGCCCACTAGTAAACCACTACCACGAGGTATTTCGAGCAATCGACTGATTCGTAGCATATGTTTCAGTGCGTCTTCGAACAAAACGAGTTCCATCTGCTTCGATGGGTACTCCTCATTGTACTTGTCAAGGAACATGCAAGCACGTTCTCGGATCATTTCAAGTGAACCTCCGTCTTCGTAAACTTTGGGAGCTTCCTCCACGAGTATCTCATCTTCATCGTAAATGTCATCACGAAGGAAACTGACCATGAATTTTTCTTTTGAGCACGCATTATTGTAGAGCTCCTGACCAAAGACATCTTGGCCAATTTCGTCGATGTATGTGCCATAGCTATCCTTGTCTTTCTCCGTAGCAAGCTTATCGCAAAACACACGGTCACATTCGTGTCGCCATAGTCCCAAGAGCATGTTTTGAGGTGAGAAGTTCTCCAACAAACCCTCCTTGGCACGCAAGCCACCCTCTAGAATGGATTCCTTTGGCGTGAATAATATACCTTGAAAGACTCTACTCAAATCACGCATATTAAACACGTAATGGAACTTGGCAGGAGTGGGCAGCATTTTTGTTTTCATGGTTCTCCACAGACGGATGGTTGCATCGGTCAACTTGCCAACAACATCAAGTGTGTCAGCATCAAAATCCTGGCCTGTAAAGCGTCCGTCAAGCATTTGACCGTAAATGTCATTGATGCTTGTAATGCTTGGTAACACAAGATTGAAGATGAAGAAATTCCTCTTGAGCCGGTTGGGGATATCATTCTTGCCTCCGCCAGGGTGTTGCATGGCTGCAAGAAACAGCAGATCCTCGCAAGTCTTGAAGTCTCCTCTCTTATCCTTGTCAAGGAAGTAAAAACCTCCGTACTCCACGAGTAGACGAACCAACTCCAGCGTAGTCTGGTCTCCCCATTTGTTCACTTCAGGCATTGATACGTCATCAAAGAAGATTGTCATTTTCTTCCCGTTAGGTGGACCAAAGTTCTTTCCGCCTCGCTTGTCTAACTCAGCTTCGATGGAGTATTGTGCCATTCCAGGTGTAGTGGCCGATGAAAAGTTGATTCGTTTCGTCAGCATGTGATTTGGATCTTGCTCCCCAATGAACATGAGCTGTGTGCTTGTTTTAGCTGTCCCTTCGGCTCCTACCACGAGAACTGGCACCTTTTGGCTGTGAATTGTCCTAATCACGTGTTGAGCTCTGGTAGAATCCATGGTGGGGACGAGAAGGTTGGAAAAGTCGAGGCGTTCGCCCTGTGGATATGACCATTGTGGAGGCTTCCATTTCTCCCACTCTCCACTTGATGAATCGACAAAGTACTCAAAGATTGTTTCCCCCTCGCCCACTTTTGGCATCACTGCGGGATCACGTTCACGTAGCCAGGCGTCAAATTTCATACGGTCTTCCGCTTCAAGTAGTGCCCCGACACTCCAACAAAGGCAGTAAACGAAGACTCTTTCTAACGCTGCAGTCGATAATGATGCCGAAGCAGTAGAATCTTGACCTTCTGTCAAGCCTTGGAATAGCTGTGAGAAACTTGATATTCTGCCAACCCGACCTTCTTTCATGACTTCTGACGTATTTCGCTGCAAGAAGCTAAAACATGGACCTGGATCTGTAGGAGTGCTCTTGCCTAGCCACTTCTCAATCAGTGATCTCAACAGTGCCTGTCGATCGGAGTCCGGTCTCTTGCGCACCCAAGCTTCTAATACTGGACCCCAATCCAAGTCCGTGTCGCTTACATAAATAATTCCAGCTCGAGATACCGTAGCTGGAGATGCATTCACAAGCGTTTCCACTTCAAACATAATCTTCACATTGTCTGTCATGGGGATGCGGTCGCCATTGGCAAGAGTTAAGATCTTGTTATCATCGAGCACAGTATTGAGATCCTCAATCCAGATGGCATCCACGGGCCCATCCGCAATGATCCATGTGTTGAAATTATTATTTCGGTTGTTGTATTTAGCCCAGATGGCAGCGAATACTCCCGTGGTCCATTCACCACTCATCGGATCAGTTTCACCGTACATTTCTTGAGCTCGGATTGATTTGGGGTTGAATCGAACGTCCTTGTATTGGATGCCGTCGCTCTCCTGCAGCGTATCCTTAAGGCATTTGAAGATACATGACTTGCCACCTCCAGAGGGACCAACTAGCATGATTCCATGACGCACCTTGGTCGTCTCATACAGCTGTTTCACCTTGAGTACCCAATCATCGTGATGCACGAGGCCATACTTTTCCACTACTTTCTTAAGGATCTCTTCTTCCTTTGGGTAATTTCCTTTCGGAGGTGGGCTCATGCCGGGAAACAAGTCAGCCAAGAGAGACAAAAACAGTGGTACATCTTGTGCAACAAGCTTGGAAAGGTTCATGTCTCGAACAGTCTGGTACACGAGGAATGCCTCGGGCTTGTCCAGATTTTCACGTTTTGTTGCGCCCATGGTCCGAAGGACGGAGAGAATATTTCGCAAGCCCCAATCATAATGGCGTTGATTGCTCAGCTGTTCCTTGCACGTTGCATACAACGAAAAGAACTTGGTAGAGAGCAAATCAAAGTCACTATATCCAACGGAACACATCTTCACCTTTTTGATGATTTGAAAGTCAGGCACCATCATAGCCACACCACGAAATAAAGCCTTGAGGTTTTCTGGTAGCTCTTGCCTTCCAGCGTAGCCGGGATTCATCGTAATGAAGAATGCACAAGCAGGCTGTAATGCCACGTTTTGTGGATCCCCAGGGAACTGAAAGAATTCCACTCCCTGCTTCTTTGCATTTTGGATAGCTAGCACTTGTTGGGCGACAACAGACAAAACTGGTAATGTGATGCGATTGAATTCATCAAAACAGCCCCAAAGCCCTCCCTGACATAGACCTTTGAATATTTTAGCACAGTCAGTGTACTTCATCTGATCCGTACAGTTGGTCACAACAACAAAGATTCCCAGGGTATTTCCCAAATCCTTCGTCGTCTCGGTCTTTCCCGTCCCTGCTGGTCCTGCTGGAGCTCCTCCAAAGTACATTCCAAGTGCCTGGGCGAGAGTAATGTAACATTTATCGGTCAAGGGAGTGATGACCAACCTTTCCTTCGACCCGAGATATTCGTACTGGTAATTGAAGTCGACATCTGTGATTGATACCACAGTTGCTCCGTCGTTATTAACCTCATCCGCACCATTGGGTCGCCAGTAGAATCGAGCCTGCTTCAGCCAGTCAAAGTCATTTGCATCATGCACCTTTTTGCTTCGGACTAGTTGTGCAAGTTCTTGAGCAATATCTCGCTGATGGACGTGGACAGTAACCAAGGTCTCAATCTTCTTCCTGTTCACCTTCGTACCAAGGTCTTGAAGGCACCAGCTAGACATTTCCGACAAGACCTGTAGCTGTCTCTGGCTGTTCTCCTTCATTGCATTCTTCTTAGTTCTGCATTGTTCCAGAGCCGTCTGAGTTTCGTACGTCCACATTATTTGAATCGCAAGCAATGCAAACTGAGCAATATTTTTATCAACGAGGGGTCGGAGCTTGGAGAGATCGTTCTGAACATCCAACACTCCAGCCGAGCATGATCGAGCGTGATCTTTCATCGTTAGTCTCATTGTTTGTAACAGGGTAGTTAGCCAATCTTCAATATTTCCAACTGCCTTTACGGGAGTTATGAAGGGTACGACCTCGTGGCCCACTCCACCGTCTCCGTGGATTTTGTGAATGATCGTCTTGTCCTTCTTATCATGTTCCACGTATTGAATGGCATCAAAGACATTCTCGTAATACTCATTCATTGCCAGAGGATCTGAACCTTGAGATAGAATGGTGAGAAGCTTGGCATTGGAGACAAAGTAAAAGCGTGGAAAGGCTTTTTGCTTCTGCTCGAGATATCCCTCAAGCGACTTTTGGCACTTCTCCAGTTCACTAAACATTGTCGGGAGGGTATTTTGTAACAGCTCATCCGCACAGCACTCCACAACATTCCTGCACTCGCTAGCTTTGGTCATGATCTTTGCCCAATCCTTATCGACCTTGGCAAACTTCTTTGCTTCCTTGGGCAATTGCTTGGCAATATCACCCCCCGTGAATACAGATTCGAGCCCACACCACATCATTTGAACCTTCACCCAACTTTCGAGTGTATCAGAGGTTTCTGAGAGAGATCCAAGGAGTTCTTGAGCGACGTTGCGGAAGGGAGCAACGTGACGCATGGTTAGAACGGTCTGGAGGTTCATTTGAGCCTCTTCTAGTTCCTCCATCACCATCGGAGTTGCCTTGAGAATGAAAACGCCTCTGTCCTTCCATTCCACAAATTGAAATTCTCTCGATTTCCATTGAGTGCTCATTTCAGCAAGTTGATTCTCTATCTTGAGCTGCTTATCAGCTCCATCAGTTATCTCCTCAATCTCATCCTTTGCCGACACCAAATCTGCCTCAAGTATTGTTTGTAGCTTCAGCTCGGGGTTGCCTACGACTTCAAAGTTTGTGTTGCAAATCTTCATGACCTCGTCCCAATGTCTTTCCTTGATCGAGTCCTTCGAAAGCTCTGCCAACAGGGGCAAAATTGTCTGAAAGTCTTCGATCTCTTTTCGCAGCGCTGCAAACGACTCGTAATCACGTAATTTTCCTGGCAGCTTCTTGAATCGTCCAGCGTAGGATTCGATGATATCACTCATTTCGGACACATTGGTTGCTGCAGACTCCCACGTGGTGAGCTTCCAATCGTTGATGGAACGAATCACATCCACGTACAGATCAAAGAGAAGTGATGCAAGTTTCACATCCTTTGTGACCTTCTCAAGACCAGGATACTCCTGATGAGGTAGAGCAAATAGAACCTCACCGCCGTGATACAAATCAAATTTGCGCTTGCGGATCCTGAGCTCCTCTTTGAAGCGAGACAACCGATCAACTGCATCCATAGGGGCAAGCCCCTTGACTAGTGGGCCGTTGTGAGCAAAGTCACACTGGAAGGTTTGGACATCTACCTTGAATTCGGCAATGTCTTTGGTCAGGCCATCCTTGAATCCAATCTGTGTCTTGGATAGTTCGTCCGTCCTAGCAAGTGACTGTGCAACCAACTTCTTCCAATTGGATCGAAGAACTGTCTTGTTGTCAATTTCCTCCTTCTCCATAAAGCCAGACGGCAGGTGACACTCGAGCATCTGATACATATCCATGATAGGATCGATATCCATGTCAATCGAGCTCTCTTTCTCTCTCACTTCCTTGAGGACTTGCATCATGAACCCTAGAGAGTCGAGATCTTCCACTTTTCGACTGAGCTTGCCCATTGTTACCCGGTTGTATTCAGTCATGACGTCAAGCTCTGCCTTGGCTCGGGTGTGCAGCTTTTCAGAATACTTGAGAGTCCACTTGTGGCAGTCGTCCCGAAGATGAGACTTGAGGTGCTTCGTATTGAGAGAAAGAGCTCCAATAATGTGAATCGAGCTGACACCTCCAATTTCTTTCTCAATCGAGCCAAAATAACCCATTTTGGCCTCGTAAGTTTCGAGAGATGGTTCGGTCTTGGCAAACTTCTCGTAGGCTTCATCTTTGTCCATCTTCCACAGCCAATCGTACTTTTTGAATGAGTCCAGGTATTCAGCTACGGTATTTCGAATGCCCTGGATACAGCCGGTAAGGAGTAATGCCACCTTAACAAGCTCAATGTCTTTTGTGATGCGAACAAAGAAAGTGTGATCGGATCGTTCCTCTTCGGGCAAGGCAAAGTAACCCCAATCTTTAATCTTCTTGTAGCATGCTAGAACAGCCTTTGCTGACTCGTTGATGCACTTTTGGATCTCATCAAGAGAGGGCGATAGCAACACATTTGGGGGAATGAGTTGCACATCCACATCGAAGAACGGTCGCTGTGATGCTGTGAGGATACTGGTGCCTTTTCGAGAGCCTATGCGCTTCTTCAGCGTATTCAAAGAGTTCTTGGCCGAATGAAGTAAAGCCTGATACATGAAATGGTTGTAATGATCATGTAATTTGGAAATGTCTTTTGCTGGGACAATGTTATTAACGACGTCATCTGGTTGAGATTCAAACTGATATGATACAATTTGTTGAATGAGATCGTTCACAGCATTTTCAACCTCCATGTTCTTGTCCTGTAGTAGTCGAGACTTCCCACTAATGTGGGCTTGCTGCATTGAAACAAACTCTGACACGGTAAATGAGGCGTTCTCGGGCAGATCAACTAGCAGCGTGCGAGAAGCAATCTTTAGATTCGTCTCGATGCGGTTCTCGACAATGTCGTTGACGCAGCTCACAAGCTCCTGCAGCTTCTTCAGGCCAGCTTGTATGTGATTGATGTAAGGATCGATATTCAACGATGTCCAAGTCAGCGTTGTCATTCCAGGTCTGAGCTTCCACTCCAAATCCTTGAAGTGGGGTCTCAGCACCATGGCAGTGACTGGGATGACTTCCGCAACAATACGATCGTACTCGGAAAGTGCCCAATTCAATTGTCTGTAGAATGTCTTGAACTTCTCTTCTTGCATAAGAGCAATTTTGGCACTTTCGGGTATATCGATACCCATTCTATCCAAACATTTCGCTTCTCGGATGAGTTGAAAGATATCTTGATCAAAGTTCACGTAGAGCTTATTATCATCAGGGTGACGAATGATAAGTGTTGCGTGGAGACCAGCCTTCGCATCGTCAATCTGTGAAGTCCAAGCATTTGTCCACAAGAACTCAAAGTGCACGAGAGTGCGTGCAATCTTGTTATACATCTTGATAATCTTCTTGGCATCCTTCCCTTCCAAGACGTTTTGGTTTTCCTCAAATCGCTTCATTGGCTCCTCGATTCGTTTCAGCAAATGACGTGACCACATGATGCTTCCTGCGACTGGAGGGGCGTTCCGAGGTATTGGAGGATTATGCTTTAGCTTCTCGTATAACTGCTGCGTCTTTTCGAGCTCCAATCCGTAGTTCATGAAGATGAGCTTCAGCTTCGAATCCAAGTCTGCTTTCAGGGACTCTCTCTGAAGAATATTTTGGAACTTGTGCAAGAGATCAAGCGAGTGGCTGACAGATGATATCTTCTCAAAAGAATGATCGACAAACTGCAGCATGGCACCTTCTAGTTCAGAAATTCTAACGTTGAACTCCACAAAGTCTCGATCGAACTTGTTGTTGTGATAGTCTAACAAGTCATGATTCTTGGCTTGAAACCCTTGCTTGATTTGCATGAATTGGTCGATCAATGACTCCATCCCCTCCAGCCTGTTCTCTGATAAAAGTGTAAATTCATCTATCGTCGAAAACATATCAATCAACTTGATTAGTCTCCTACAGAAGAGATCGAACTTTCCAAAGATTTGCATCTCGTTGAAATCGAATGGCTTGTCGCTAGAATTAGTTTCTTGCTTGCGTTTCATCGATCGGTATTCTTCTTGATAAGACTCGTTGAGCTTGATTCCAGATTGAAGTGACTTGATAAGAGCCGTTGAATCCATCACCCACAGATCTTTATTCCCTCCATTGAAATCGATGATATTCTGCGTGCATCGAATAATCATTTGATCCGTGATCTTTGAAAGCATGTTGGCCACTCTCTCTTCGGTGGTGTAGTATCGTGAGATAGTATAAATCATCTGAAAGTGTGAGGAGGAAGAACGTGCGACGTGGATTAGTTCACATTTTTTGTCAGTGTACGAGTACCATATTTAATGCTCCGCATATCTGCTACTTACCTTGATCGAATTCAACAATGCCGGAAGTGTATCCACAATACTTTGAGCCGTTCCAGAATAGAGGGGCTCAATAAATCGATATAGTGTAGAAAGATATTTGGAGTTATTCTCAGACTCGTTCAATGCCTCGGTGGTGTCAGTCTCAATCTGCTTCCATCTTCGAAGTAGAGCAACAGTTGACGACTTTTTTGAATGAAGTTTGATGCCCTTTGTGTATGTTGAAAGAGTATTCACGACGTATTTGCAGTCTTTCCGTTTCAGTTGTTCTGAAATCGACGATAGTTGTTGCCTTTTTGATCTCCAATATTCAATCTCTGCCTTGGGACCCTCGAGTTGTTGTTGCTGCTGCTGGGAGTTTGAACTATTCTTGTCACGAGATTCCATGTAGCCCTCGACTTGACAACACCATTCATCGAGAAGCTTTTCCAACTTGGCGATGGTTTCAGCTTCCTGTTGAGCTTTCTCTTCCAGAGTTTGGCCCTCTGCAGGATGTTCCGCCGACGACAATGACGACTCAAAGTAAGTACTGTCGAACTCGCGAAGTTCAAGACCCCCTGAGATGCTCTCAACGGCGACCGACAAGTTCTGAACAAATTTGTTTATTTCGTCATTGAAATCGGCCTTTTGCTCTTCGTTGGTGTCGCCCCATTCGGATGATTCTGCAAATAGTGGAACGTAAGTGGATGACAACAATGACTTGATAGTTTCCAGCGGCGAATCGAGGATTTCTCCATAGAGTAGCGATGTATCATTGGCAATGGATGGATCGACTTGACCTCCCTGTCGCAAGAAGTAGCAGCATCTCGAATTCATCAGGATCGAATCACCGCTGCTCACGAACAGCTCCGATCGTTTCGCTCCTTGCTGTTTGGAGAATGAGGAGGAGGAGGAGGGTCCACCATTAATCTGTTGATCTAGGACCTCGAGCTCGCTGGTGTGTCGAGGCTGATAATGAACGAACAGAGCCGATGGACCCTTTCCTGAGAAGAAATCGTTGAATTTGTTGAGATTCTTCGGCTTTCGTAAGAAAGTTTGGACTCGTGAGTTATCGATTCCATCGTTGTTCTCCTTGTCGTCATTGGAAGAGAAACAGAAGAGGATTCGCTCGGCACACCAATGGTGCCTTGCCGTCAAGGACATCCCAGAAACAGAGATTAGTAGGTTCTATCTCTTGAGCGAATCTGAAGGAAGGAAGGAAGGAAGGAAGGCTGGATTTGAAAAAAAAATGTAGATGGGGACAGCGCTCTAGCGCTCATTTTAGATTTCAGAACGAACAGAAGATTCTTCAACATTCATCCTCTCCAGTGGAATCGTCGTTGTTTCATTCCCAAATGATGCAAGCAGAAGACGACGACGTTTATAATGCGGTGTCCGCACTCGAGGAGGAGAAGGAATACTCTCGTTCCCAACGGAGACGTTCCAGCATTAAAAATACCAAAAGAAATATTCTTTCTCTCGCTCCTAATCTTGGATTACTCTTGCTCTTCTACGTCTGTTTCTATTCCTTCTTGTGTGGATTCTACTTGCTGTTGCTGAAGGGTGTGACATCCACGCCCGTCGGCGGACAAGAAACGCTATTGTGGACATTCTTTTACCTTGGCGTTACCTTTATCTTCATGGTATCTGTGGCAACGTATGCGAGTCAGTGGGAAGAAAAGACACAGACGGATGCGTCGAGTAGCAGATCGATCAAAAGATCAAGCTTATCATCATTAGGTGAAAGTGAGAGTAGAGCCTTGATGAATGAACCTCCTCCACCTCCTCCTGCAAGCGATGGGGGATTGCGTGGTAGTACAATAACAGATGATGATCTTGATGACGTTGAATTAGTCAGTGATGACGTAACTAAGTCGTCAACAATAGGCGACTCGAAGCATATCGGTGACGTTGATGTATCGTAACTAGTGCATTCTTACGACGTGTTATTTCAATCCAAGCAGAGTATCTAGCATGGACGCAGGATTGTCTTTGTTACTGCCCGATGTCTCCTCTGAAAAGATGTCATAACAATTAGTAACACCACACATAATCCTGTCGCTCCGTATAGATTTGAATCCATCTGTCACTTCTTCCACCAAATCATTGAAGACATCGACTTGTTTCTTTGGATTGACAAAGTCATTAACACAGTTGTATTTGGAAGATGCAGTAGTCGGGGCGTATGTTTCATCCGTTGTCTTCATGGTAACAAAAGTACTGTCATCGTCATCGTCGTCGTCATCATCATCATCATCAATGGTGTCATCAATGGTGTCATCAATGGTGTCATCAATAGTGTTAGTGTCGCCCATACTGTAATCATTGGATACGATGGTCGTTCCATCATCAAACTTCTTATCATTCGACGAAACACTATCTTCGTCCATTTTGAATAGCTGCTGTGTATCTGGACCATTGTTCTGGCATTTTTTATTCTTATAATACAGAGCTTGTGCTTCATAGTCGGCAAGTTTTGCTAGAAGCATGCGTACATCGACGTCAGAATTGTTCTTGACGACATCACATGATTCAATAGTATGTTTCAGTGCATTCACCTGTGCATTCAATCGATTTTCTCGGTTGCGATGTTCCTCACTTTCGGACCTCAATGAGTTGATCGTCCACTCCTTTGCCTTGACTCTTTTTACAAGCTCTTCAATCGTATTCTTGCAAGTCGAGTTCTGCTCATTAACTTGAGCAAACTTCTCCTTCAATGTCGCCAGCTCCTGCTCTATATGAGAATTGTTCTGGAAGGAAGCCCTTTTCTCGCTTTCAATAGCTCTAACCATGAACATTTTATTCTGAGCGTTGAGTCGAGCAATCTCTGCATCACGCGATTTGATCTCGCGTTTGTTCTCCTCAAGTTGCTCACTCAGTCTCTTTATTTTGGTATCAGCAATAGCATCGGCTACAGCAGACCCATTACTTCTCTTTTCTAAATTTAGCTTTCCAACCAGAATGGCAATCTTGTTGTCTTTCTCGGCCATTGACATTGTCTGTGCGTCTAACCTACTCCTTAGGCCACGATTGTTCTGTTCTGCCTTTTGAAACTCATTATATGTAACTTTGTACTTTGCCAGCTCTGCTTCTTTCTGATGTAATTGTGCCATTAATGAGCGTACCATGTCGTTATTGTTTTGGTTATAGCTCGGATTGTTCCCTGCTTGATGATAGCTGTTTCGGAGTATTCCTTGGGGCATTTGGTGCTGAGGAAGTGGCTGCTGCCGATAAGTTGTTGTATGCATTGGACCTCTTCCATAATGTGAGTAAGTATAAAGAGGAGTTGCTGAGCTGCTCTGCTGCATCCGGAGCTGCTGGTTATGAGGATAAAAGTTGTTTTGGGCCGCCATGATGTCGCATAATTATTTGTGATCAATCCTTGACGGCATTAGCGACGTTTGGGTGGGCAACCCAGCTACCTCTAGCTGATGATTCCCTTGTCGAACTTTTCCGCTTTGTGCACGCGCGCATCGGATCATGGTCGGATTTTTCGTCGAGAGTGCGTTCCGTCGGTCGAATAGGAACATCCACTTTGAAGGCACGCATTTGTTGGGCTTTGGAGGGCGGGCGCCCTCAATATGTATTCGTATTCTACGGACAGAATATATCAATTCCTACTCGTAGGGCCTCGAGTAAAAGGTAACTTCCTTCACCACAATTTCGATGACACAAAAGCAACCATGGTGTTCACTCCATTAAAAAACATCTTTGGTGGTAAAAAGGAAGATAAGAAAATGGCAGGCGTCCCCGAATCCGTTCTCAAGAAGCAGGCCACTCAGGCTAAGATTGCTGAGCAGGCCAAGCAAGCCTCCTACGAAGCCAGGCAAAAGAAGCGTCAAGACAAGAAGGATGCTATCGCTGCCGCCGAGAAGTACGCTGCTGAGTACAAGGCTGCCGACGAGGCCGCTATTGCCAACCGTCGTCAGGCCAAGGCCCAGGGTGGATTCTACGTCCCTGCTCAGCCCAAGGTTGCTCTTGTCATCCGTATCAGGGGTACCATCGGAGTCTCTCCCAAGGCCAAGAAGATCATGCAGCTCTTCCGTCTTCGTCAGATCCACAACGCTTGCTTCGTCAAGCTCAACGAGTCTACCATCCGTATGCTTCGTCTTATCGAGCCTTACGTAACCTACGGTTACCCCTCTCGCTCCACTATTGAGAAGCTCATTCTCAAGCGTGGGTTCGGAAAGCTCAACAAGCAACGCATCCCCATCGCCGACAACTCCGTCATCGAGGAGGGTGTTGGATCTGTTGGTATCAAGTGCTGCGCTGATCTTATCCACGAGATCTGCACTGTTGGACCCCACTTCAAGGAGGCCAACAACTTCTTGTGGCCCTTCAAGCTCACCAGCCCCCGTGGTGGATTCTCTAACAAGACAAAGCTTGTTCACTTCCTTGAGGGAGGTGAGGCTGGAAACCGTGGAGAGGAGATCAACAAGCTTGTCAAGCGTATGATCTAAGTTCTCCATCGATTGCGTGCTTCTTAGACGAAAAGAAAATGAGGATAGAACATAGTAAACTTTATCCGATTAAAGAATGAAAACGTTCCGACCCTTTAAGCTTTCCTCTTGACACATTACGTGTGTTCAATGAGAGTTGGGCGGTCACCTATTTTATTGTAACATAGTGCATATTACTCGCACCTGCATTTTTTCTTTAGACGTATTGGTGTAGTCGAATCATCGTTATTTGTGGATCCTTCCGTGCTGAGTTCAAATTTTGAGAGTTCGTAGTATGATGTACACATGACAATTAACCAAATCACACCAGGGTTCGATTGAATCAGGCATTTGAACTCTGAAATAATGTCAGTATTACATACTTATAAGAATACGCAGCTCTACTTCTCGACTATTGCAATACAATTATTTCTCCTTTGTATGTCATTTCTACGATCACATGCATCATAATTCATGCAGAAATATAAATATGAAGTCTCTACGAGTGCTCACTTTTAATCCCCACGGTTGCGAGGCCTTCGCTTGGGCATCGTTGGCCTAGACATTACAGCGTCATCAGATGTTGCTGCTGATGCTTTATCGCTGTTCTCTTCTTCCACCGCACCACCATCCGCCTTTGATGACATCATCGCCGGGGGAGGACACTCTGGCACCATCACTTTAATTGCCCCCGGTGGAAGTGTTACTTTGCTGACACTAGATGTTGCTGTTGTTGATGAATTTCTTGCCCATTCTAAATCTTCTTTTTGAGCGTCTGCAATCATCTTTTGTTTTCGTTCCTCTCTCTCCCTTTGTTTTTTCACCAAGGAAGGGGGAGGGCCCGCTCCTGGCATAATGATTGGTATTCCTTCTGGCGGTAATTTTAGTTTGCCTACCTTCGTACTACTGGCTTTATTTCCTTCCTTTCTGCTTGGAACATCGTCAGGTCTGTTGTCACTGGATTCTTTCTCAGTAACGCTCTGTAACTGCAGAGCTGCTATTCGACCAGCCAGTGCGTTGCTCTTCTTTGGCTTGGTTGGAGGTGGACCGATGGGTATTGCTGTTTCAGCACCCTTTCCTTTTTGGAGCGCCGCGATGCGGTCCTTGATGGACATTGTTGGGCTACATTCCGCATCACCCATGATATAATTGTGATAAGATAGAGTGTCCTACACGTCACACTCTTATCATGAAGTGGTAGGTTGGTGCAACGAAGCGAAAAATCGCCAGTCGCCACTACATATCATCTACTATAAATACATGCACGGTGCACAAATGGAAAAAAGTGAACTGTGATGAGTGT